>APFE030076539.1:157525-173209 GCA_000404065.3 Pinus taeda | reverse complement strand
GGCGTAGGTTGGAGAATACCTACGGAGAGGGAGATTGTGTTCCTGTGGTAGACGTAGAACAAGAGGAACCTGTGGTAGACACAGAACAGAGAGAGCCAGTAGTGGATGCAAAGCAGATGGTAGACGAGGATGGGAAGAGATTTGCAGATATGCTCTTCAAATCAGTGTAGGATCTGTCGAGGCAGATTGAGGTGATGGGGCAGAGATTCACGGTAGTAGAGGCCAGGCAATGGGAGAGCCCATGAGTTTTTCAGATCGGTGAGGGATCAAGTGCATCCCATCACTTTCCAGAGCAGCGTGATAATGCGTAGCAGGGGGCCTCATATGCCCCTACATGCTCTACCATGCCCACCTTCTTAGGAGCAGACACGGGGGCTGCAGCCTAGTAGGAGGCAAAGCCCGGGCATATGGGCGATTATTTTGCAGAGTACCAGGCCTATCGGCAGGGGTTCAGGGAAGCCCTCTCATTTAGAGATTTTGTTTAGCTCCAGCGGGATAGCAGACCCCGAAATCATCACAGAGGGTACTGGCATTACCATGATGGCGACACCCACCATGTAGCGAGCAGATTCCACTTGCCTATGTTTGATGGCTCATCAAACAGTTCGGCAAAGTCTTGGGTGGAGAAGCTGGACATTTATTTCCAGCTTAACCAGATCTCGGAGGCAGAGGCCATCAAGGTGGCAACATTGCATTTGGATGGCGAGGCCCAGGATTGGTGGTTTCATGGGATGGTTACATTGGGGCACTCCGCAGTGACGTCATATGCCGAGTTTACCAGGAGACTGATGGAGCGATTTGATCGGAGGGATCCAGAGAAGCATTTCGTTGAGCTGACGAGGCTCAAAAAGACAAGGAGCCCAGAGACCTACATTGCATATTTCTTGAGGGTCTCCGTGATGGTCCCAGACCTCTCCACAGCACGGAGGGTCTATATGTATGTTGAGGGGTTAGCAGAGCCACTTCAGGGTCTAGTCCGATCCACTAGACTAGCTACACTCCAGGACACTATTAGTAGGACTCGGGACTTACAAGATGTCTTACCCAGGACCCGGACACCTTACCCCCAGAGACAGACTTTCCAGTATAAGGGGAAGGATGTGAGGATTCCACCTCTAAAGGGGAATCCAAGATGAGTACAGCTTGACGATGATGCCAGGAGGGAGCTAAAGAAGAAGCGGTTGTGTTTCACTTGTCAGGAGCCATGGTCACCAGGACATAGATGTGCTGTTGGTAAAGCACATTTTATTGAGGTCTTCTCCGAGAGCAGTGGAGAAGAGGATGACGAGGACGATGTGGAGGCAGGAGATAGCCATGCCATAAAGGGACCTTTTCCACCTCCACCACCAGCAGCAGGTGGTGCATCTTTTGCACCCATCGGAGGGGCCCTTGCAGCATTTCGGGGAGTTCCCAAGTATCTAACGCTACGAGGGACAGTAGGTGGCCAGCGTGTATCAGTTTTGGTTGACAGTGGGGCAACCCACAACTTCATCGATGCCCAGATGGTTGAGCGGAGAGGTATACAGACAGAGAGCTTTGATGGGTTCTCAGTCTTGGTCCCATGAGATTAGACCATGACGTGTGCTCGTTATGTTCTAGAGCTTTCAGTGATGATGGGAACCTACACATTGGCTGACCACTTTTTCATGGTCGATATTCCAGACACCAACATGATACTGGGTGTTCAATGGATTAACACTCTAGGGAAGGCCACGACAGATTAGAAGACCCTGGAGATGGAGTGGGATCATGAGAAGACAGGGAGGCATGAGAAGATACGGGGACAACACACATATCCGCCCCAGACTATCTCGGCTCATCAGATGGAGGCAGTCTTCCGAAAGGGAGACATAGAGTGGGTAGTGGAGTTGCGTACATCAGAGGCAGGAACTATAGGGCAGACGGTACACCCAGAGATACAGTCTATCCTTGATCGGTATGCCATAGTGTTTGGGGAGATTCCACCAGGACAACCACCAGATCGAGGGTTTGAACACACCATCGAGCTTGAGCAGGGCATACAGGTAGTGATTACCACCCCTATAGGCACCCCAAGGTTTATCGAGATGAGATTAAGCGGGCTATCTAGGAGTTGCTTGCATTGCCAGATTTCACGCAGCCATTTGTTTTGGACTGTGATGCATCGGGAGAGGGGATTGGTGCAATATTGATGCAGGGAGGTCACCCTATAACATTTGAGAGCTGGAAGCTCCTTCCGCACGAGAGGTTGTATTACATATATGACAAGGAGATGCTGGCCATCATGCATGCATTGGCTAAGTACCGACAGTATTTGGTAGGCAATAGGTTCAGGGTGAGGACTGATCACGACAACCTCAAGTTCTTTTTGGAACAGAAGCAGCTACAGGAGAGGCAACAGAAGTGGATCAGTAAGATCTAAGCATATGACTTTGACATTGAGTATGTCAAAGGTAAGAACAACGTGGTAGCAGATGCCCTTTCACATAGACCAACCACGTTGTCTCTTATGGGCTTGGATACAGATTGGAGGGTTTGACTCTTAGTAGAGTCCTCCAAGGACAGATTTGCATGTGAGGTTCTGGATGGGCAGGTGGTAGATGACAGGTACAGGGTGGTCGATGAGATCATCTACTACAGGGACTGGATCTTCTTGATTGAGGGGTCTCAGCTCAAGAAGAAGATACTCGAGGCATCACATGATTCCCCATTGGCAAGACATCAAGGTTTTACGAAAACCTATAGGGCCGTTAGGGAGAGGTTCTCATGGAAGGGCCTCAAGGAGGACATACTCCAACACATCTGGGAGTACGATGTTTTCCAGAGGAACAAAGGAGAGATGAGCCATCCTGCAGGATTATTGCAGCCTCTTCCCATTCCGGAGGGGAAATGGGAGAGTATTTCGATGGATTTCATCACAGGGTTGCCCATGGTACAGGGCAAGAATTGTATCATTGTCATCATTGATCGACTGACGAAGTACACAAATTTCTTTGCCATATCTGCACACTATATAACAGCATAGGTGGTCGAGCTATTTTTCAGGGAGATCTTCAGGCTACATGGTCTTCTTAAGACCATTGTCACTGACAGGGACAACCGTTTCATGGGTGGGTTTTGGCAAGAGCTTTTCCGATTGGTGGGGATGGAGTTGACACTGAGTACCAGCTATCACCCACAAATGGACGGACAGACGGAGATAGTTAACAAGTGGCTGGAGGGCTACTTGCATAACTATGTCAGTGGGAAACAACGAGCATGGCTGAAGTGGCTGCATCTGGGGTAGTACTGCTACAATACTTCATATCACATGTCCATTGGTATGTCACCATTCTATGCCTTATACGGGTATCATCATTTATCTTTTGTCGACATGATGTTTGGTAATAGCAGGGCTCCTAGAGCCAAGATTTGGATCTAAGAGAGTCATGATACCCTCCGAGCTCTCAAGGATAACATGGCTACAACGCAGAACCAGTAGAAGCTGTATGCTGACAGGGGTCGGGTGGAGAGGTAGTTCGAGGTAGGGGACATGGTCTACCTACGATTATAGCCATACTGACAGTCATCACTGAAGCATAAGGGGGCTGAGAAGCTCAAGCCTTGCTTTTATGGGCCTTACAGGGTGCTACGCAGGATTGGACATGTTGCATATGAGTTGGAGCTGCCCCAAGGCAATAAGATTCATAACGTTTTTCATGTATCATGCCTGAAGAAGGCATTGGGGCAGCAGGTGACCGTGATGGATGAGCTACCACCCATGGGTGATGAGGGGCATTTGGTATTGCAGCCGGAGGCTATCATTGACTCTAGGGAGAGACGGTTGTAGAGCAGGATGGTCCGAGAATTCTTGGTGAGGTGGAAGAATTGCCAGATGAAGATGCCACTTGGGAGAGTGAGGAGATCTTACAGCATCCATCACTTCAATTGCTTGAGGAAAAGCAATATTTTTCCGGGGGAGACTGTAATATTCCTAATTAGCTATGGCTAATTGGAATATTCGATTTTGTTCAATTTTTGCCTTCTATAATTATTTGTGAATAAAAAGTGAGGAAGGGGGAACATAACTCACTTTAGAATAAAAATTCATTTCCTAGGTAGCACAACATTGTGACTTAAGGGGGAACCAAGGGCGACAAAGGGGGACACAGAAATGGGGCTCACGTAGACACATGGAGGGACTACACAGGAGGGAAGGAACACATGGCAAGAAGGGGATCACGCAGGAAAAAGTGAGCCTAGGGATTTTGAGAGGCAGAGGCTATAAAATAGAGAGGAACCCCCTCATTTGGGATCATTCTGGTTATGAGAATTTGTGATAGTCATTTCGACTTAGAGCACGTTGGCTGTTTAGCTAGTCTGCAACATTGTTTAGCGCATTGAGTGTCTCCGTCTGGAGATCTCACCCTTAGCCCCGGGGGACTTTGAGTGCCTGCTCGGGCAAGTTATTTCCATTGGCATTCCAGTAGTAGATTTATCAACATTTTAGCAGCAGTTCCATCAGCATTTCAGTAGCAGTTTCATCAGCGTCTTTGAGGAACTGCGCAGAACCCCAAGGGGGTGATTTTCGAGGGTCGACCATTTCAGAAAATCTTTCTGGGTTTCTCTGGGTTTTTTGAGTAGAGTCTGATTCCAGAGTTTTAGCCCTTTCTAAGGAGGGGAGTAGCCCCAAATCCTCATTCGATTTCCAACATCAGCAGTAGTAGCAGCAACAACAATAGCACGACAGTTTCCCAATAGCTGGGATGCAGATCAGTGTGAGGCCATTCCAGGAAATCTTTTTGGGTTTTTCTGGGTTTCTTGAGTAGAGCCCGAATCCAGAGTCTCAGATTTTTCTGAGGAGGGGAGCAGCCCCAAATCATCATTTGTTTCGTAGCAACAGTAATAGCACAACAACAGCATCCACGCAGAGAGGCCATTCTTGTCATTCTAAGAGTATTTCTTCACTTGCCTTGTGCAAGTCGAGGTGCCATCTGTCTAATCACCTCTTGTACTCATTTATTGCTTAGTCTAATAAAATGGCTTAGCATTTCTCGTTGCATTTCTTGTGTATCTGTGTATATTTCTGGTTTACATTATTATATGCTATTCCACTGTTATTTTATCACTTCTGGGTTATTATATCATTTGCACATATTTGGTTGGAGTTTTACTGGGGTTTGAGGAATATTCTAGGTTAGGAATATTACATGTTGGAATTCCAAACCTAGTTGTAATATTTTTCTTCAGGAAGTGGATGACTTCTTGGTCATTAACTTGTCTTAAAGGAACTACTTTTTCCAACGAGTAAAATAATTTGTCGCTGTTAAAATGTACCAGTGTTGCTTTTATGAATGTGGAAATATTTCTCTAATAAAATCTAGTCCCCACTGTTAGAACGGTTCCTCAACTACTACTAGTAGTAGTGACTGACTTCTGATCTCGAATGACACATATTTGATAAGTTGGGCACTTTAGAGAATAAGAATGAGCATCTTTGAATAAGGTGGGCGAAGAATAACCATTCCTCATCTTTTGTGCGGCTGTATTGCCCGCATACTGTCGACTTGCCGATATGTTGTGTAGATTTGTTAGTACTTTCTCCGTGTCTTGGGGCTCAATGCATATTAGAAAAACACCGTTGTGGTGCTTTCTAAAAATAACTCCATGAATGAGCTGATAAGATAGAGCTTTAAGGCAGATTTCCCTCTTTTGTGTATTCAATAAGTGTGTGGGAAAGGTGTTGTGATCTAAGAATTGTTGTATGTATGAATACCACGGCACTATTGATTTAGTCTGGAGAGCTTGTTCAATGTTGTACATCTCTATTTCCTACTCCCATCCTGAAAGATCTTGCGTAGGATCATCTCTTGCTTTGGCTATAAGTTGATAGAGGACATGACCCTTGATGATATGAACTAGTTTAAACTCCATATCATATTGTAGTAAGAAGGTCATCCAATTCGCCCTCTTCTCACCTAAATCCTATTGCACAAAGAGTGTTTAGACCATTGGATGAGGCACAAATATGAATATGATCATGTGAGATTTAAGGAGATAGGGCTTGAAGTATTTTACTGACTTATACACAACATAAGCTTGCTTATCAATGGTAGGCTAATTCAGCTTTGATCCCTGTAAGCTATCACTCATGAAAGAAAGAGGTCGTTCATTCCTTTCATCGTTCTTTTGAGTTAGTACATCTACAATAGATGAATTTGAAGAAAAGTGTAAAGCGGGAAATTGTTTCCATAATCAGGACTAAATAATGCAGGTGCATCAACAATAACTTGTTTGATTTGAGCAAAAACATCATTTTCCCTTTTGTCCCATTTATAAGTTGAATCTTTCTTAACAATCTCTTGTAGAGGTTTAACTATTTGAGCATAATCATAGATGAACTTTCATAGGAAATGAATCTTCTCTAAGAAAGATTGTATGGCCTTCTTATTTAATGGGAATTGGATCTCAGTTATAGATTTGGCCCTTTTAGGATGAACTTTGATTACACTCTTTGCAATGATGTGTCCTAAGAGAGTGCCTTCTAACACAACAAATATTATTTTCTTGGGATTGAGAGAAATCCCATATTTACGACACAACTCAAATATTTGTCTCAGATGATGTAAATGATTTGATCTTCTTGTGGAGAACAAAGTTACATCACTGTAAATAAACAATTACACTTTGACCAATTAGGCCACAAAAAGAGATGGCCATCACTCTTTGAAATGTAGCACCAATATTGATAAGCCTGAATGGCATATTCTTAAAGTTGAATGTTCCCCAGTTGGTCTTGAAGGTAGTTTTGAGGCAATCTGGTTCTACCACTAGCACTTGATTATAGCCATAATAAACATTTAGTAGCAAGAACATCTCAAACCAAGATATTATTTGGAGGATCTGTTCCATGAACGGCACTAGGTAATTATATTTATCTAATGCCCAGTTGAGGTTGTGAAAGTATACACATAACCTTATCTCACTGGACTTCTATCTAAATAGGACCAAATTCGAAACCCAAGTGGAATGTCTAACCTTAAAAATGATCCAAGCATCCAAAAAATTTCTCAATTCCTTTTGAATTAGGGGTTCCAACGTTGGAAGAACTTTTCTTAGCTTCTGCTAAAAATGTTTCTCCCCTTCTTAAATGGGAATGACATGATGGATGATACTAGTATCATATGTCTTCATATCATTGTAGGTCCATGCAAACACATCACGGTGTTGTTTGGATAGGTTGATAAAAGCTTGTCATTCTTGTGGAGAACAACACTTATTGAAGTTTACATATTTCATATATTCTTGTGTTATGGAACTAGCTCACAAAAAGATAGAAAAGATAGATCAATGACTTAGAAATAAACCTCTTCAAGGGGGCAACCTCCTTTACATTACACAAATGAACAATTATTGGATGATACAAATGAAAAAACCTCCTTTCTATATATAGGAGTCTAAGGGGTCATAATGTAACCAAAGGCAACCTAACAATAATAATATAAGGGAACAAAAATAACAATAGTGGGCATCTATGGGGCACAATAATAACAATATGGGGACAATAGGGGCACAAGAATAATAATAAGGGATACAATGACAATAGTAATGGGGACCCACTAGTATTATAGGGACCTAACATGCCCCTCTCCTTCAAAAAAGTGTTGTCCTCAACGATTGAGTAGTTATGGATGCTTCTGTATAAAATTCTCATCCTCACATGTGGAATCTTCAACGGGTAAGTTCTTCCACTTGATGAGATACTCTGAAATTGATCGATTTCGTAGCTGTCGAGTTCTTGTTTCTTTGACTGCTTCAAGTTGCAATATGATTTTTCCTTCCTCATCTAGTTCTGGAAATATTGTTTGAACTGGGAGCTTGTCACCTATAACCTTCTTTAAGCAGGAAACATGGAAAACTAGGTGCACTCGGGAAGCTGCAGGAAGCTCCAATTTGAATGCCATAGTACCTATCTTTTGCAACACCTTGTATGGACCATAATAATTTGGTGATAATTTATTATCCTTCTTAGCTTGCTTGAGGGACATTTGTTTATATGGTTGTAGCCGTAGGAATACCCAATCGCCTACATCAAAACTTATTTCGTTGCAATGTTGATCTGCCTACTGTTTCATTCTATTATACGCCAAGGTGAGGTTATCCTTTAAGAGTTGGAGAACTTGTTGTTGATGCTCGATGTGATCTTCCACTGCTTGAACCTTAGAATTTTCTCTTAAATATGATGTGATGGATGGTGGATGATATCCATAAAGTGCCATAAATGGGGTCTTTTTTGCTACAGTATGGAAGGAAGTGTTATACCACCATTTAGCCAGAGGAAACCATTTGACCCATTGTGTCTGTTTATCAAATACAAAGCAATGAATATATCCTTCCAAACATTCGTTTACTATCTCAGTTTTCCCATCAGATTGAGGATGATAAGATGAGCTATGAGCTAGCTGAGTACCAGGACAAGAAAATAATTCTATCCAAAAATTTCCAGTGAAAATGGAATCTCTGTCATTTACAATAATATTTGGGTTTCCATGTAGCTTTTGAATTGTTTCCATAAATGCATGAGAAATTGTACTCACTTTAAATGGACGAGATAATGCACAAAAGTGTGCATACTTGGTAATTCTATCAACTACCACCATGATAACAATCTTTCCTTCGAACTTGGGTAAACTTGCAATAAAATCCATTGAAACCTCCTCCCAACATTGGCTTGGAATGGATAAAGGTTGTAATAGACTTGGGATCTTAATTGTTTTAACTTTATTTTGTTGGCAAACCAAACATTCCGCCACAAAATTTCGAATATCCGATTTAACGCCATCCAAAAAAAATTCCTTCTTAACCATGTGGTAAGTTTTTAGAAATTCTGAGTGCCCTCCTAAGGGAGAGGTGTGCAATTCCCTAAGAATCTTTTGTTTGAGTTGGGAATTCTTACATAGGTATAACCGATCTTTGTACCATAACGAATCATTTTTCCAGGTAAATGTATCAGATGTACTGGGATGTTGTTGTATCTTTTGAATGAGTTCCCACACTTCTTCGTCATTCTTCCATTCATCCCTTGCTTCGTTTATCCAATATGGTTGGATAATAGAAATGGTACAAAGAAATGCTTCCACTTCCTCATCCTTTCTTGAGAGTGCATTTGCCACAATAATTTTCTTCTCTTTTTTGTAGATGATTTCAAAGTCATAACCCAACATCTTTGTGACCCATTTTTGCTACTCTTCTGAAGATAATCTTTGTTCTAAGAAGTATTTAAGACTATCATGATCTTTTTTTACCTTGAAGTGTCTTCCTATTTGGTAGGGTCGCCATTTATTAAGTTCACGTAGTATTGCCAACATTTCCTTCTCATAAATAAATTTGTGTAAATACTTTCCTTTGATTGTATGACTTTTGAAAGAAACAGGTCTTTCTTCTTGCATTAAAACAACACCAATTCCATTTCATGAGGCATCAAATTCCACAATAAAGGTTTTTGTGAAGTCCGATGTAGCTAAGACTGGTGCTTGACACATTTCCTCTTTAAGATGTTCAAAGGCCTCCGTTGCTTTTGGAGTCCATGAAAATGCATCTTTCTTCAATAAGGTTGTTAGAAGTGCTGCTATTCTCCCATAATTCTTAAAAGCTTGTGATAATATCCTGTCAACTCGAGAAATCCTCATAGATGGTTTATGGATGTGGGGATTTTCCATTCCTTAATGGCTTTGATTTTTCTAGTGTCTACTTTAACACCTTCATGAGATACAATATGACCCAGATATTCCACCTCTTGTACTCCAAATAAACATTTGAAGATTTTTGCATATAATTGTTTCTCCTCCAATAGTTTGAGCACCCTGTTAACATGTTGAACATGATCCTTCCAACACTTTTTGCAGATTAGTATATCATCAAAAAATACTAACACAAATTTTCTAAGGAAGGGTTTGAAAATGGAATTCATTAAACCTTGAAATGTAGAAGGTGCATTGGTAAGGCCAAAAGGCATGACCAAAAATTCATAATGACCCTCATGAGTTCTAAATGTTGTTTTTGGAATGTCTTTAGTCTTCATTTTGATTTGATGATATCCTAAACGAAGATCCAACTTGGTGAAGTAAATTGATCCATGCAATTCATCCAATAATTCAACAATGATAGGAATGGGAAATTTATCTTTAATAGTGAGCTTGTTGAGCTCCCTATAATCTGCACACATGCGCCATGATCCATCCTTGTTATGAACCAATACTACTGGAGTAGAGAAAGAACTTTGACTAGGTTGAATTATATCAGCCTCTAGCATTTCTGCAACTATACAATCAATTTCACTCTTTTGGGCATAGGGATATTTGTAAGGCCTGATGTTTGGAGGAACACTTCCTAGAATCAAATGAATAGCATGATGATGATCACGAATAGGTGGGAGGCCTTTGGGAGTCTCAAATAACTTGGAATGATTGTCCAAGACTTTTTGGGGATCTAGAGAAGTAGATGATTTCTATGTGGGAATCTCTAGTGAACATAATTGTGCAATTATGCCTCATTGTTCTTTCTTTAGAAGCTATGTTATTCTGTTAAAGCTGATTATCTTTCCCTGTTTCCCTGCGATACCCCTTAATTCAACTTTATTTCCTTCTGAAGAGAATTTCATGAAAAGTTATTGAAAATTAAAAGCTATTGTACCCAAGGATTGTAGCCATTGGACTCCTAGCACAACATCAACACCACCCATTGGAATGGGAAGCATTGGGCTATTCAATACATATTCTCCCATGGATAGTTTGATATTATGGCACTTTCCTGAGAAATTTATGGTTCCTCCACTTGCAACCATCACTTGACACTCTGGTGTTGGATATAGGAAGAAATTCAATTCCTTGGCTATCTTACAATGAATAAAATTATGGGTACTGCACGAATCAATCAACACTATTAACTTTTTATTCTTGAAATGCCTTTCTATCTTGATAGTTTGAGGAGTGGTAATTCCAACCAATGCATTACAAGATATGGTCGGATTCATTTCTTATTTCTCCAGGGTTTGTTACTAGTGTATATCCTCTTCTTTTTATGTTTCTTGTTCATTTTCTTCCTCTTCTTCACAATCTATATAAAATAATTTCTTCTTAGCGCACTTATGACCTTTAGTGTATTTTCTATCATAATTGTAACAAAGCCCTTTTGCTCTTTTTTCTTCCAATTGTTGTGGTGTCAACCTTATAGGCTGTGGATGGATAGGGGAAACAACACTTCCATCTTTATGATTGTGAGTGGTAGGCTTCCTTGTTGCCATAATTTTTCTTTCCAACCTGAATGCCTTTTCCAATGAATTAGGCTCCCAAAGGCGAACCTCATGTTGGATGTTATCCTTTAAAATCCCTATGAACACATCAATCCTATGCTCCTCTGGAATATATTTTACCCTTATATTCAATTTTTGGAAGTCCTCAATGTGCTCCATCATTGAACCCTTTTGTTTGAGATTTATCAATTGGCTAAAAAAGTGTTTCTTTTTGTATCCTCATAATATGCTATCATTTCATTTGTAAGAATAGCCCAAGTGACAGTTTGTTTACGAGAGAAAAGCCATCGATACCATGCAAACTGATTTGGTTCCAAATATAAAGTTGTAATGAGTACCTTTTGTGTTTTTTGCACATTATGGAGATCGAAAAATTGCTCCATCTATAATATCCATGTTACGGGATCCTTGCCTTCAAAATTCCTCATATCGATCTTTGGAACATGCTGGTTCATCGATCCAATGTTAGAGTCTATGAAATCATGATTAACATTTATTTTGTTCTCATCATGAGTTTCTTATAGAAACTTTGTCAAATCGGTCTTCAAGTCTTCCATCTTAGCTTCCACTCCTAACTTTAAATCATCCATCTTAGATACCATGCCATCCATCTTAGCCTCCACGCCATCCATCTTAGCTTCCACGTCATTCATCTTAGCTTCTACACCTTTCTTTAAATCATCCATCTTAGCTTCCACCCATACATATTAGCTTCTACATCTTTCTTTAAACCATCCATCTTATCTTTTGTTACTTTTTGTGCAAGTGAAATTTGTTGCACTTGGTCTTGTAATTTTGATATATCATGTTGCATTTATTCCTCTTCTTCATGAGTCATGCTAGAACTTTTAGGTTGCTTACTAGGTGTTTCCATTTTCTTTCTTCGGGGCATCAATTACTGATAATAATTCTTCACTATGCCCTTTGAATTCCTTCAAAATAATTTTTCAAACCAAACTTATGCAAAAATTAAAAAATAAATACACACCTTTTTCCACTTTGTAGGAGCTTGATATTGAATCTGCTGTATCTCTGTGTTTCAGGATCTCCATGGTCTGAAATTGCTTCATGCGATAACATTCTAAGTACTCTTTCTAACCCTACAAGTCTGATCAATATTGGATTCTCCAATGAAGAGTTATGCCAAATATCCCACGATGACTTGATTATAGACTGGTTCAATAGAGCGAGCTTGTACGAAGTGCCACATGTCACTGTTTTGACCTTAGGATCTGAAAATGATAGACAGAAAACTAAAGTCCATCCTCTTTGTATAAATGCTTACGAAATTTTAATCTGATGCTCGAAAAAAAGTTATGACGATTTTCCCCAGGTCACCTGTTTGAGTTATAATTCTGGCTCCTACAAAAACCCTAACTTCCTTGGATCATATCTCCAAAAATATAGCGAGACAAGATCTGAAATTTGAACCCAAGGTTCAAAGAGATTTCGGCTTAAATGGGTTTTTCTTTCGCTTCTGAAACACCACAGAAAAATGTTATAACGAAAATTCTACAATGACCTATTTGGAGCATCGAAGCCCTAGAATCCAAGCTCTGATACCAAATGTTATGAAACCAACTCATAAAAAGAGAGAAAATATAGATCAACGACTCAGAAATTAGCCTCTTCGAGTGGGCAACCTCATTTACATTACACAAATGAACAATTCTTGGATGATACAAATGACAAAACCTCATTTCTATATATAGGAGTTCAAAGGGTCACAATATAACCAAAGCCAACCTAACAATGATAATATAAGGGCACAAAAATAACAATAGTGGGCTTCTATGGGGCACAATCATAACAATATGGGCACAAAAATAATAATAAGGAATACAATGACAACATTAATGGGGGAATCACTAGTATTATAGGGATCTAACATCTTTAGTTACCAAGTTGACTTGTTCAGATGACAACTTCAAGCTCTAAGTATTAGTGTTGATTGGTCCTCTAAAACATTTTTACGGGTCATATAATTTTTCTAGGGACACTTCACATTTAGGAAGAGTATTTCCTTTCATTGTACTATATGCTTTTTGCAAAGCCTTATTGTGCTCATCCTCTTCAATGGAAACATCTTTAAACACATCTACATTAGCCATAAAATGTAGTATATGTTGGTCGTCATTGGAAACATGAAAATTAGTGACTTTATCAAGCATGGATGGTTTATATATAATCTCTATAGAAAAACCATTTTTCAATACAAACATTCTAGCGGTTGTATTAGCTAACGCATCTCCTACAACATTTATAAGCCTAAGAATAGAAATGATAATAAAAGTTTAAAATAATTAATCAATCACCATACTTCCTATTAGTAGTTTTTAAGATTTGGTGGAACACAGTGGATAGTGTGCTGTACCTGACAGTGACCACTTCTGAGTCACTAATTACCTTAAACAACTCTACTTTTAGATCGATGGATTTCTTTAGTCCAATCACGAGTGCTTCATATTCAACAATATTATTTGTAAACTCGAACTCCAAATGGCATGATAGGATGTACTTCTTATTGCATGGGTCTATGAGTATGAAACCAACTTTAGAGCCATCCTATGTTCTTGAACCATCAAAGTATAAAGTCCAAATATTGTTAGCTACTAAATAGGTTCCTATACTATTATTACTATTATGTATATCTATATTACAAGATTCATTAGCACTAGTTGGAATGCAAGGAAGGAGCTCCAAAATATGTATCAGGTGGGATGGGTGATGGTTGTGCTTGATAACATGCATGATTAGTTTCCAAAAAGAAATTTCCAAAGATAAAATTGGAAAATGAAATAGGGTCAGTATGACCCTCAAGTGTTTTCATACTATATTTCATGTATGGTTCATTCTCCACTCAAATCTGGTAGTTTATGCCTTTATATGGTTCAAGCCATAAGTGTGACTAATCTATAGTAAAATACCCTTGTTCTAGGTTTTAACCCTATATAGAAATTACCTGCATACGAATTCTAAAACACATAAAATAAACAATGTGAGAACATAACACATAAAACACATATACACGAAGATTTTCCCCTAGATCCCAAAACTGGGTCTACTAGCTTGATTTTTCATTATATTCCTTTCAATGTTATAATACATATTTATACAAGCTGAAGCATCCAATACCATGGAGCGAAAATAGTCACGTCCAAAACCATGGATCGAAAACCATCGCATTCAAAAACATGTGCGAAAATCATGCACAAAACCATAGGTGGGTCTGCCCAACCTAACATAGGTTCCAAAACCAAAATTTTCTGAGGCGCTGCCTCAGACCCCATAGAGTGGGGTTACTTGCACCCCTCAAACCCCCTTGTGACTCCCTTCACTACGCAATCGACACAACGAAGGGGGGGTTCCACCCCCCTTCTAACCCCTTGGTTAACTATTTGGGCTAGTCTTGAAAGAATATAACATATCACAACATTCTCCCACTTGTTTTTTTCTTTCCATAGGTGGCCACAAGAGAGCTTAGTCATTTATCCAACCCTGCAACACCCATTGTTTCTCTACACCAAGAGAACTTCTCAGAGCTCACAGATTTTGTCAATCATCTGTAGTATTCTTCAAAGTGTCCACCTTTACCAGCAACACTTTTTTGTCTTCTATCATATCGTTCACAAAGTGATATTGAACATGAATGTGCTTTGTCTTTGAATGATATGCAGGGTTCTTTGCCAAGAAAATTGCACTTTGACTATCACAGTCTATCCTTATAGCTCCCTGTACTAACTCCATACTTGAACACAATCTCTGCAACCAAACTGCTTCCTTTCTTGCATGAGTAGTTGCCATGTATTCTGCCTCTGTAGTTGATAGTGCCACTACAAATTGTTTCTTACTCATCCAACTGACTGCACCTCCAAATAGGTTAAACACCTACCCACTTGTAGATCTTCTCTGATCCATATCTCTAGCCCAGTCTGCATCAACAAAGCCACAAATATCCAACACTCTGTATAATCCTGGTCTTCCTTGGTAGCACAAACCATAATCACTGGTGCCACGCAAATACTTGAAAACCCACTTCACTGCTATCTAATGCTCCTTTCCTGGTTTTGACATAAACCTGCTCAATACTCCCACTGCATGTGCAATGTTTGGTCTAGTACAGACCATTGCATACATCAGGAAACTGATTGAACTTTTATATGGAACATGGGACATGTCCTCTTCCTCTTCTTATGTCTTGGGACACTGTTCAGTAGATAACTTTACACCTACAGGAATATGAACCTTCACCAGATTACTATCCTGCATATTAAATCTCTACAATATTGTCTCGACATACTTCCTCTAGTTTAACTAGAGCTTCCTCTTTGCCTGATCTCTTTTAATTTCCATGCCCAAAATATAGTTTGCAGCACCAAGATCTTTCATGTTGAATTTGGAGGACAATTGGGTCT
>APFE030076539.1:81683-155575 GCA_000404065.3 Pinus taeda | reverse complement strand
TACCCCTCAAACCCCCTGTTAACTATGTGGAAAGAATATAACACAACCCAACAATCTCCCACTTGTTGTTTTCTTTCCACAGGGGGCCACAGGAGAGCTTAGTCATTTTTTTCAGCCCTGAAACGCCCATTGTTTCTCTACACCAAGAGAACTTCTCAGAGCTCACAGATTTTGTCAATGCATCTGCAGTATTCTTCAAAGTGTCCACCTTTACAGCAACACCTTTTTGTCTTCTATCATATCCCTCACAAAGTGATACTGAACATCAATGTGCTTTGTCTTTGAATGATAAGCAGGGTTCTTTGCCAAGAAAATTGCACTTTGGCTGTCATAGTTTATCCTTATAGCTCCCTGTACTAACCCCATACTTGAACATAATCTCTGCAACCAAACTGCTTCCTTGCTTGCATGAGTCTGCCATGTATTCTGCCTTTGTAGTTGATAGTGCCACTACAGATTGTTTCTTACTCATCCAACTGACTGCACCTCCAAATAGGTAAACACATACCCACTTGTAGATCTTCTCTGATCCAGATCTCCAGCCCAGTCTGTATCAACAAAGCCACGAATATCCAACACTCTGTCCAATCCTGGTCTTCCTTGGTAGCACAAACCATAATCACTAGTGCCACGCAAATACCTGAAACCCGCTTCACTGCTGTCCAGTGCTCCTTCCCTGGTTTTGACATAAACCTGCTCAATACTCCCACTGTATGTGCAATGTCTGGTCTAGTACAGACCATGGCATACATCAAGTACGACTGCACTTGCATATGGAGAATGGGACATGTCCTCTTCCTCTTCTTGTGTCTTGGGACACTGTTCAGCAGATAAGCTCACACCTACAGGAATAGAACCTTCACCGGTTTACTGTCCTGCATATTAAACCTCTGCAATATTGTCTCGACATACTTCCTCTGGTTTAACCAGAGCTTCCTCTTTGCCCGATCTCTTTTAATTTCCATGCCCAAAATATAGTTTGCAGCACCGAGATCTTTCATGTGGAATTTGGAGGACAATTGGGTCTTCAAATCCTGGATAATTTCTTTGTCATTTCCAACCAACAACATATCATCCACATACAAGACCAGATAAATAACACGGCGACCAATTAATTTAAAATACACACAATGATCTGCTTTGCTTCTGGTGAAGCCAAGTCCCCGTATAAATGTATCAAATTTATGATGCCACATCCTTGGTGACTGTTTTAACCCATACAGAGACTTCGTTAACTTGCATACTAGTTCTTTCTTACCCTTCACCGCGAAGCCTTCAGCTTGCTTCATGTAGATTTCCTCTTCCAAATCCCCGTGAAGAAATGTTGTCTTCACATCCATCTATTCTACCTCAAAATCAAAAGCAGCAGCAACAGATAAAAGTAATCTAATAGAAGTTACCTTGGCAACAGGAGAAAAAATATCACCAAAATCAATTCCCAAAACCTGGGAATAACCTTTTGCTACCAACCAAGCTTTGTATTTCTCCACCTTTCCTTTTGCATTTGTCTTCTTCTTGAACCCCATTTGCTGCCAATGGGTTTCCTTCCAGCCAGCAACTCCACCAGATCCCAAGCCTCATTTTTGTGCAAAGATGCCATTTCATCAACCATGGCCTCTTTCCAGAGTTTTCCATCCTCTGAATTCACTGCTTCCTTCACAGTTCTGGGATCATCATCAGTAACAGACAAAGCAAAATTTGAACAGAAAGCAGATGGACTATACCTTTCTGGCTGCCTTCTTTCTCGAACTGATCTTCTCACAATCGGAGTTTATGGCTCTTCATCTTCTGATTCCCCCTCTGCTACAGAGTCTAATTCTTCCTCCTTTAGTTCAAACTCTATCTTCACAGGTTCCTTTGGTTGGACTTCATGTTTAATAACATCTTTCACCTCTCTGAACACCACATCTCGACTGTACACAACCTTCCCTGTGACTGGGTTCCAAAGCTTATAACCCTTTAAACCATCCTTATACCCAATAAAGATGCACTTTTCAGATTTACTATCCAACTTGGTTCGTTTCTCCTTTGGAACATGTACATATGCATCACATCCAAATACCCTCATATGTGAAAGAGAGGGTTTCTTACCAGTCCATACTTCTTGTGGAGTCTTATCCTCCAACGTTGATGAAGGTGATCTGTTAACCAGGTAACATGCTATCTCCACCACCTCTATCTAGAATTTCTGTCCTAACCCGAGACCACTGAGCATGCTTCTTGCCCTTTCCATCAACGTCTTGTTCATTCTTTCTGCAACTCCATTTTGCTGAGGTGTATATGGAGTAGTCTTCTACCGTACTATACCACACTTCTTACAGAATTCTTCAAATTACTTACTGCAAAACTCTCCACCGTTATCTATCCTCAGCACCTTTATCTTCTTCTCTATCTGGTTTTCCACTACAGCCTTAAATTCTTTAAACCTGTCAAAGACTTTAGATTTCTTCTTAAGGAAATATATCCATGTATTCCTTGAGAAGTCATCTATAAATGATATAGTACATAGACTTATCGAGTGATGGAACCTTCATAGGTCCAAACGCATCTGTGCACAAGCTGTAATATCTGTTTCGTCCTCTTACCACTAGAGGGGAAACTCACCTGATTCTGCTTCTCATATACACAATTTTCATAGAAATCAAAATCCAGAGAGCTATTACTCATACCTTCTACCATACCTTTACCATGAAGCATTCAAAGGCCCTTCTCTCCAATATGTCCAAGCCTTTGATGCCACAACATGGTCTTCTCTCCAGAGACCACTAGATTTTGTGCTCCACTTTCAGGAACCATAGAACTATTGCACGTGTCAACAATAGTGCTACCTTGCAGCTTGTACAGAGTTCCAATCTGAACTCCCCGCATCAATACCAGTGCTCCTTAACCATCTTGCAGGTATCCTTCTCGAACACTGTCTTTACACCTGCATCATCCAACTTGCTTACAGAAATCAGATTTCTGGCCAACACAGGAATATGCAGAACACTCGGAAGGGTTCTAACCCTTCCACCTTGCAACTTCAACTTTACTTTTCCGCGACCAATGATTCTAGCCTTCCTATCATCTCCTAAGAAGACATCACCACCATCGTATTTCTCATACTCTCAGAACCACTCTCTATGGGGAGTGAAGTGAAAGGATGCACCTGAGTCAATCAACCATGCCTCATGATCTACATGTGTACTTGAAGAAGCCAAGTACACATCCCCACCTTCATCTCAAGTGGTTTTCGCCTCTGCAGAAGGAGCATCATCAGATCCCTTTCCTTTATCAGGAGCTTTAGATTTACACTCCCTTTTGAAGTGCCATTCCTTTCTGCATTTCCAGCACACCACCTTTGTAGGTTTTCCTGGAGATTTAGATCTCCCTCTAGATTTAGATCTCCCACTCGATGACTTATTTTTGTTTCTGTTCTGGGACCGTCCTCGTACAGACAAGGCATCACCATTCTGGGTGTCCATATTTTTCCGTCTCATCTCCTCCGTCAGCAAGGCTGAGACTATTTCATCAAACTGCAAAGCAGTTGCATTGCTACCTATTGCAATAACCAGACTATCCCACGAGTCTGGTAGAGGACACAACAAACTGATGCACTTATCTTCATCTGAAATTTTAATATCAACAGATAATAACTGACTTACCACAGTATTAAATGCATTCAGATGCTCTGTCACCGAGTCTCCATCTTTCATCCTCAGGTTATACAGCTTTTTCCGCAGGAACAATTTATTCACCAGAGACTTAGATTGGGACAAAGTCCCTAACTTGTCCCACAAAGCCTTCGCCGTAGCTTCCCCTGATACATTCAACAATACTGAATCTGAGACACACAATCGTATTGTGCTCTTTGCCTTCCGATCCATCTTCTTCCATTCTTCATTGGTCACTCCCGTTGGTTTAGTACCCGGATCTACCGCGATCCACTGATCTTTATCCACCAACAGATCCTCCATCTTGAGTTTCTACAACTCAAAACTCTAACCATTGAACTTCTCAATATCTATCTTTCCGCTGCTCTCCATCTTCTTTCACCACCAGAATCGATCTCGTGGATCTCCCACTGAACAGGGTCTACCACAGGCCCGAACGAAACCCCTCAGCAACAAAGGCGTCCCCTTGAAGCCAAAACAACTTTGATACCAAATGTAGGTTTTAACCCTGTGCAAAAATTACTTGCATACGAATTCTAAAACACATAAAATAAATAATGCAAGAGCATAACACATAAAACACATATACACAGAGATTTTCCCCTGGATCCCAAAACCGGAACTACTAGCTTGATTTTTCATTATATTCCTTTTAATGTTATAATACATATTTATACATGCTGAAGCATCCAATACCATGGACTGAAACCCATCGCATCCAAAAACATGTGCGAAAATCATGCACAAAACCATAGGTGGGTCCGCCCAACCTAACATAGGTTCCAAAACCAGAATTTTCTAGGGCACTACCCTTGACCCCATAGAGTGGGGTTACTTGCACCCCTTAAACCCCCTTGTGACTCCCCTCGCTATGTAATCGGGGCAACGAAGGGGGGCTCCGCCCCCCTTCTAACCCCCTAGCGAACTACGTGGTCTAGTCGTGGAAATAATATAACACAACCCAACACTTGTAATGTACTAGACCAGTCTCTACCCAAGAGGATGCCTTAGGTTTCATGGATGTCCATAATTATGATGTTTATGCATTGATGTACTCAGTGGTTATATGATAATTAGATAATAACATTCTTGAGTTCACTAATAGATTGGACAAGAGATCTGTCTAGCTTAATAATTTGTGCATCAGTTTTATCCCATTTAGCATTAATTTTCTTGGCAACAAATAATGGAAATACATGCATAGATGCATCCAAATCAACTAAACACTTATGGAAATTGTAATTAAAAATTTCAAAAGTTAGCAAAAATGGGGGGCAATATTATTATCATCTAAAGTTATATTCGTTAATGATAGAATTGAGAGTTCTAGAAGACTTTCTAGACACCTTTTGAGAAGTAGAAGCTTTGTCACCTAATGAAGGTTGTGAAAGGGCTTGGACAAGTAGTTCATGTTGGCATGTTATCTTTACGAGCTCAAAGATGGAAATTTTGGCGTGAGATCTCTTCAAATCTTCAACAACATTATAATCAATCACTTCACTTTTAGTAGGTAGTGCTTAAGTGTTTAGAGTATCTTTACTTGACACTTGACGCAGGAGGCCAATTGAACGACAATTGAACAACAACTGAACAACAATTGAACAACAACTGAACAACAATTGAACAACAACTGAATAACAATTAAACAACAACTGAACAACAACTGAATAGCAATTGAACAACAATTGAACAACAATTGAACAACAATTGAACAACAACTTAACAACAACTGAACAACAACCGGTCTTATGTTGACTTCCGCATTGACTTTCCCTTTTGAACAACACTTCCCTCTATGTCATTGATTTCCTCTCTCCAGATCTAATGGTTGGTAGTGACATAGAAAATCGCAATTTCACCTAGCCAAGGTTCATTCACTCCTAAACGATGTGATGCGATATGATCTAACAGTTAACAATCAACAGTCATCCAACGGTTGACAACAATATCACATAGGGAACTTACGCCACGCTACCTGTGTCATGGAGCCAATATGGTTTGTAAAACTTGATCTATAAAAGTTCGGGTCTAGGTTTAAACTTAAACTCCAATCCCTGTAAACCCCGATATCCCTTGGATAACAGAATCAATCAATCCTACAACTCACATGATCTCAACTAACACACAGGTTAAACACAGGCCTAACCCCGTAGTTAACTATGACGTAAGCAGTTGAAATTCAGATCAATGGTTAGGATGGAGTATGGGCCTTCAACCACGATCAACCTTTCTGTGCTCTTCTAACCCCATTATTAATATTAATGACTGCAATTAACACATAACACTAAGATTAACAATTAAAATACAAAAAACAAATAGAATACTCGAATGCGCTTTAGAATGTAGATCCACAGAAGTAAATGAGAGTCTTCACCAAAATTGACACGTAATCGCACACTGAATCAATTTCTTCAATATAATGATAATTATAGAGTCTTGGCCCTCTCGCTCAATTACAACAAATTAACAGACCTCTGTTTCAATCTCAAAACCTTCTCTGTCACTCAACCCTCACCTCTCACTCAATCCTCTATCATCTCAGCTAATCCTTCTTCATTACATTTTCTTCTTTTTATGAGTCGAATCCTACTCTAACCGTACGGACAACTTGATCTCTATTTTTAATCATTCTAACAATCAAATATCTAGTTTCAAGCTCCATTACACACCTATGCTAACAAATTATCCCTTAATCTAAAATAAGACAATTTCCTATCTATTACAATAATGAATTACAAATCATTTTCGAGAGACCCTCTCAACCAAAACTGACTTTTGACCACTCAGGTCAGTGAAATTCAACTCCTTTAGCCACAACATGTGAATAAACCTTCACATTGCTAGCTAAGTCCAGATGCTTCTGAATCACACTCCCGGAGAAGAAAAGAATCATCCCTCAAACTTTCAGGGTTTACTCCATACTTCTGAAACTCTGTTGTTGTCAACCAACTAGCATCCTCCACTGGCTGTCCTTTTTATTTGAATAGATATTGATAATAAACCTATCCTCTGGTTCTTTTGGATACTCTTTTCCCCAAAACAACTTCCACCTCTCTCTTAACTGTCTTTGGCATTTGTTCTTCCCAGTTCAAAGTTTGAACTTCATCTTTTGTAGTTTCCTCCTGTAGCTCTATCTCTGTCTCTTTGTATGGATACAAATCTGCAGCGTTGAAGATAGGTGATATTCCAATCCCTTCTCGCAATTCAATTTCATAAGCATTAGTTGAAAAATTTCTTACAATTCTACATAGTCCTATCTTTTTCATTTTTAGTTTATTGTAAGTCTTAGCAGTAAATCTTTCTTTTCTCAAATACACCATCACTAAATCTCCCACTTGGAATTCTTTCTCTCTTCTTTTCATATATGCTCTCTGTTTGTATTTTCCACTGCTTTCCTGCAATCTTCCTTTAACAAACTCTTGTAGTCTCTGCATCTGCTCTGCAAACTCTTTAGCTTTTGCACTTCTTGTCTCCTGTTTACCCAAATTTCTGAGCTCAAACACACCTCTTGGATTCATCCCAAAAACAATCTAAAATGGACTCATTCCAGTACTTCGGTTTGGAGTGTCATTATAAGCAAACTCAGCCTGAGCTAGTGCTAAATCCCACTGCTTAGGATTTTGATACACTAAACTTCTCAATATGTTTCCCAAGCTTCTATTTACTACTTCGGTCTATCCATCTGTTTGAGGATGGGATGTTGAACTGAAACTAAAGTTAGTTCCTAGTTTCTTCCAAAGAGTTCTCCAAAAATTCCCTAAAAACTTTTTATCTCTATCAGACACAATACTTGCAGGCAATCCATGTAATCTTACAATTTGTGAAAAAAAATAGATTAGCGATATGTGTTGCATCACTAGTCTTTTTACATGTAATGAAATGTGCCATCTTGGAAAATCTATCTACCACAACATAAATGGAATCATTCCCCCTTTGAGTTTTAGGTAACCCCAAAACAAAATCCATGCTAACTAAATCCCATGGTTGGTCTGGTATTGGCAATTGTTGGTACAATCCTATATCTTGGCTTCTCCCTTTAGCATGTTGACATATCTTGCACTTCTCAACAAATCCCTTAACATCAGTTTGCATCTTTGGCCAATAATAAAAAGTATTTACTTGAGAAAAGGTTTTGTCTTGTCCAAAGTGACTAGATAATCCTCAACTATGTTTCTCCTTTATTATGTTTTCCCTCATAGAACATTTGGGAATACACAACTTGTTGCCTTTAAACAATAAAAAACCTTGGATAAGATAATTTAACCACTAACTTCTGTTATGAACTATTGGATTTTGTACTGATGTTTAAATATCCCTGAAATCTGAATCATCTTTGTACATTTCAACCATTTCTTCAAATCCTACACCACCAACTTTTAATTCTTGCACAATAAAATTTACCCTACTTAAAGCATTAGCATTTGTGATCAACTTACCACTTGTGTGCTTTATAACAAAAGTAAAGATTTGCAAAAACTCTACCCACTTGACATGTTTTTGGTTCAATTTTGGCTGGTTTTTTATGAACTGCAATGCATGATTGTCAGAATACAATATAAACTCCTTTGGTAGCAAATAATGTCCAATTTTTTAAAGCTTGTACAATATCATAAAATTCTTTATCATAAGAAGAATACTTCTTCTTCACTTCATTTAATTTCTCACTGAAGTACGCTGTTGGTCTCTATTCCTGACTCAAAGCTGCTCCAATCGCAACTCCACTAGCATCTGTTTCAACTTGGAATACTTTTCCAAAATCGGGTAAATCTAAAACTAGTTTCTCTGTGATTTTCCTCTTCAACAACTTAAAATTCTTGTCTCTGCTTCTGTCCACTTGAATTTTTGATTAGTCTCCTTGATTGTTTCAAGAATTGGTGCACAAATATGACTAAAAACCTCTGATAAATTTCCTGTAAAAACTTGGAAGACCATAAAAAATTCTTACCTCAAATAGATTCCTTGGAATAGGCCAGTTCCAAACTGCTTGGACTTTCTCTGGATCCATTTTCAACCCTTCTTTAGAAAATACAAATCCCAAGTAAATTAATTCTTCTTTCATGAAACTACATTTCTTCAAATTTATCAGTAGTTTCTCTTCCTGCAGAGTTCTTAAAACCAATTTAAGATGCCCCAGATGTTCTTCTTTACTTCTACTAAAAACTAGAATATCATCAAGATAAACAATAACAAACTTGCCTGCATATTCCTTCAGAACTTCATTCATCAATCTCATGAACATTCTAGGCGCATTAGTGAGTCCAAAAGGCATCACTGACCACTCATACAATACATTGTTTGTTTTAAATGAAATCTTCCATTCATCTCCTTCTCTAATTCTTGTTTGATGATATCCACTCTTCAGATCTATTTTAGTAAAATACTTTGACCCACTCAAACAATCAATCAAATCATCCATGCCTAGTAATGGAAATCTATACTTGATAGTGATCTTGTTTATGGCTCTGGAATCTGTGCACATATGCCATTCACCTCCTTTCATTGGACTGAGTATTGTTGGTACAACACACGGACTAAGACTCTTTCTTATTAGTCCCTTATCAATCAGTTCTTGCACTTGTCTTCCAACTTCTGCATTCCACTGCTTTGTTTGGAAAACTTTCTCTTGGTATTAGATCAATATGATGACTAATACTCCCGATTGGTGGCAATGCATTTGGCAACTCATCCACAATACTATCAGAAAAATAATTTAACAGAGTTTTGATTTCCTCAGGTAAATCATCTAAGTTTATGGAAGTTAAAATTACCTTAGGTCTCCCTACGACAACAAAATGCATTTCTTCACCTTTTCCTACCTCTTGCAACAACTCCTTTCCACTCATCAGCTTAACACTGTTTCCAGGTGCTCCTTTTTCAGCATCATCCTTCAATGGGAACAATGTATGTTTATTTCCATTCTTCTCCAGAGTATAAGTATTTTTCCTCCCATCATGAATAACTTTCCGATAAAATTGCCACGGTCTTCCCAGCAATACATGGCATACATCCATTGGAACTATATCACACAATATCACATCCTTATAAATACCAATCTGTATCTCGACCTTGCATTGTTCTGTCACAATAATCTGATGTCCTTTCTGCAACCACGATACTCTGTAAGGAGTAGGGTGTATTGTCTTCACTAATCCCAGCTTGTGCACCATCTCTGCAGAAACAAGGTTATTAGTAATTCCACTATCAATTATCACTTTACAACATTTACCTTTGGATTTGCATGTAGTTCTGAATATACTCTTCCTTTGAGTTGGTTCTCCAGTCCCTTTCTCTGCCTTAAGCAATGCCATTTTCATCAACAGGGATTCTCCTACTTCAGGGGATTCTTCCTTTTCTATAAGTCAAGGCGTTTTTGGCTTTGCCTCAGCCACATTCGCATTCCTCTGACTTACTATTTTATTATGAGGACAATACCATGATACATGTCCCCATTCTGCACACGTGTAACACCGAATATCTCTTCCTCAACCTCTTCCTCTGGGTGCAAATATTCCTCTATTAAAATCTCCTCTCTATGGGGGTCTGCTACTTGAACTTCATGCTTCATACTGATGTTGCTAAAACCTTGGTCTGGTAGTTCTGCTGCCTCTTATTGAACTTTTCCCTCTATTCCTCTAAATTTGTTTTCTCAACATCTTCTCTTCTGCCTTCAAACCTGCTTGATAGGCATCTTCAATAGTCTTCAGACTCAGCAAGTTGATCTCATCCTGTATGTCTTATCTTAAGCCATTGATATATTTGGCTACCTTCTCCATATCATCCTCTGCATATCCTAATCTAATACTCAATCTATAAAACTCTTCTGTGTATTCTTTAGTAGACATTCCTTTTTTCCTTAAATTCTGTAACTATTTGAAAAGATTTAACTGATAATCTTTTGGCATAAATTTAGCTTTCATTGTACTCACCATTTGGTCCCATTGCTTGATCTTGGACTTTCTTTTTCTTGTTCTGGGTGTTTGTAGCTCATCCCACCAAATAGCTGCATGACCCTTCAATCTGGTAACTGCAAACTTCACCTTCTTTCTATCATCAACCTCTTCATAGTCAAAATATTTATCTAATGAACTGATCCAATCCATTAACTCTTTTGCATTAAGACTCCCTTCATACACAGGAATTTACACCTTTGTTTTTCCACCTACTTTAGCCAACATCTTGATAACTTTGATAGTTTCATTTTCCTCCTCTTCTTCTTCTTCCTAAGAAGATGCTTCTACAACACTTTCAACCCCTTCATTAGGTGCTCTCCTCTACGCAGTCTCCATTGTGTCCATCCTTGTATGTAGACTCCGGATCTCCTCCAGTAGAACTGCATTTGCTTCAGGTCTTCCTCGACCTATTCCAGCTCATCTCCTTGGCGGCATGTTTACTGCAGTCAAACTTAATCTCTATGCTCTGATACCAAAAATGATGTAGGAGGACAATTGAATGGCAATTGAACAACAATTGAATAGTAATTGAACAAACTAAACAAAAATTGAACAACAACTAAACATCAATTGAACAATAACTGAACAACAATTGAACAACAATTGAACAACAATTGAATAGCAACTAAAAAACAACCGGTCTTACGTTGACTTCTGCGTTGACTTTCCCTTTTGAACAACACTTCCCTCTACACTGTTGATTTCCTCTCTCTAGATATAACAGTCGGCAGTGACATCGCAAATCACAATTTTTCCCGACCAAGTTTCATTCACTCCTAAATGATGTGATGCGATATGATCTAATGGTCAGCAATCAATAGTCATCCAACAATTGACAACAATATCGCACAGGGAACTTGCACAACACTACTTGCCTCACAGAGCTGATATGGTTTATAAACCTTGATCTATAAAAGTTCGGGTCTAGGTTTAAACTTAAACTCCAATCCCTTTAAACCCCGATATCCCTTGGATAACATAATCAATCAGTCCTACGGCTTGTGGGATTTCAACTAACACATAGGTAAACACAGGCCTAACCCCGCAGTTGAGTATAACGTAAGCAATTGAAATTGAGATCAATGGTTAGGATGGAGTACAAGCCTTCAACCATGATCAACCTTTCTATGCTCTTCTAACCCTGTTATTAATATTAATGAATTCGATTAACACATAACACTGAGATTAACAATTAAAATACGAAAAATAGAGAAAATCTCCCGGTGCACTTCAGAACGCAGATCCATGGAAGTAAATGAGAGTCTTCACCAGAATTGACACGCTATCACATACTGAATCAATTTCTTCAATATAATGATAATTACCAAGGCTTGGCCCTCTTTCTCAATTACAACAAATTAACAGACCTTTGTTTCAATCTCAAAACCCTCTCTATCACTCAACTCTCACCTCTCACTCAATCCTCTATCATCTCAGCTAATCCTTCTTCGTTACATTTTCTTCTTTTTATGAGTCGAATCCTACTCTAATTGTACAAAAAAATCGATCTCTATTTTTAATCACTCTAACAATCAAATATCTATTTTCAAGCCCATTACACACCTACGCTAATAACTTATCCCTTAATCTAAAATAAGACAATTTCCTATTTATTACAATAATTAATTACATATCATTTTCGAGAGATCAAACCCTCTCAACCAAAACTGACTTTTGACCACTCAAGTTAGTGACATTCAACTCCTTTAGCCACAACATGTGAACAAATCTTCACATTGCTAGCTGAGTCCAGATGCTCCTACATCAACACTTCTAGAGTGATAGAATTGTTTTTACTGTTGGTGGAAGTGTTTTTAGAAGCAGTAGCATTTCGAGACTTTGTGCATTATAAGCAGGATTAGTATATTGTGAGATCTTTCTTAACAATTTCTCCTTCAATTTTTGTCTCGTCAGATCCTGTTTAGAAATGGGCCCTTGGATCCTCAAACTATATTGACCATTTTGTTTCTGAGTATGGGCTTCAGTTTGTGGTGGTTGTTCAGCACTCTTCTTGTCAGTATTAAGAATGAAATCAAAAGCATTAACTAAGTTTCCAATACTTGTACTTTCCTCAGTCATTGTAGGTTCATTTGTTTATTTTGTATACTCAAACTGCTCATCTGCTAGAAAAGTATCAACAATATGTTTGACCAACGCATTTTGGTTCCACTGTGGGAAGGTTTTTTCTGAATTTCATTCTTGATGGAAGGAACAATAATTATCCATGCCTATACAATAATATTCAACACAACATTCGATCTCTAGGAAGATTTAGTTGGTGGGTTGTTGTTGTTGTTATTCCTTCTGAATGAGAAAGACTTGGTGGGATTGCTATTATTAGAAGCCTCACTTGACCTTCTCTTTAATTCTAAAACTTTGTTAGTGAGTGCGTTTAAAAATTTGGTCAATCTTTCAATATTCGTAGAATCCTTTTCTTTAGTCATATGTTGTCGCGGCTACAACACCCTCCAAAATTTCACTACATTTGAATTTTGGAGCCTACTGTTGTTATTGTATCTAGAGTTGCTTTGCTCGTCAAATGTTGTTTCATGATATTCCATGTGTTTCAAGTGTCTTTAAAAGGTCTAAATTATCATCTCATTGATTAGAACATATTTTGGGGCATCTCATTGTCGTAGCATTTGTTTCTTTGTAAAATGACACTTTTTGGTCACAGTAGCACACACCACACTTGTTGCACTTAGGGAATATGTATAAAGTGGAGTTTTGATGTATATTCTCTATTGTTAAAGTTTTTCTAATTTTCCTTGCTGAATTGGTATATGTCGCATGTGATTCTATGTTTAATTTCATCTTGTTCACCCCTTTCCCTATCATCTAGACTTAGACAATTTTTGGTTTCAAAGTGAACTCATTAAGGCCAAAAGTTCATGAGCACACTCTGAAGCCATGATGGGAGATCCTTAATTGTTCAAAAGTGCACCATGCAAGAGCACAAATCATACTCATTAATCCATCTTTCCCTTTCTTTGTACTAAATTGCGCCCTTCAAAAACTAAGCCTTCCTTTAAGTGCACTCTTATGACCTAAAGGAATGCGCCTTCCCTGGGAGCACTCCGACCTAAGGAATACACCCTCCTTGGGAGAACTCCTTCAACTTAAATGAATGCACCCTCCTTGAGCACATGAGCACACCCTAAAGTCCTTAAGCTCCACCCTTCAGCCTTCCACAATGTGCCATATACTCTCTTGACCCTTTGAGTGCATGAGCGCACTTCGAAGGCACGAAGCTTCATCCTTAATCCTTCAGAATTGCGCCACACACCCTCTTTGGTCTCTTGAGTGCATGAGAACACTTTGAAGGCATGAAGCTCCATTCTCCAACCTTCAAAATTACACCATGTGCACTCATTAGATTCCTTTGAGCACACTCCTTCGACCTGAAGGGATGCGGCCTTCTTGGGAGCACTCCTTCTACCCGAAGTGATGCACCTTCATTAAGAGCACTCCTTTGACCTGAAGGAATGATCCCTCTATGAGAGCACTCATTTGACCCAAAGGAATAAACCATCCTTGAGAGAAATCCTTTAACCCTAAGGGATTCTCCCTCCTTGGTTTCTTAAGCACATGAGCATACTCTGAAGGTAGAAAGCCTCATCCTTCATCATTCAGGAGTGTGCCATGCACCCTCTTTTTCTCCCTTGAGCACATAGCACACTTGGGAAGCCAAAAGCCTTCACCTTTTTCCTTTAGACTTGCACCATGCATCCTGCCTTGACTATGTCTCTCTCTCTATCACATGAGCACATGAAGAAGCCACAAATCCTTTCCCCTTCATCCCTTCAGCCTTTCAAATTGCACCCATGCACCCAAAATCCCCTTTTATCCCTCTCAAGTGCACTTAAAAGGGCATGAACATAAAAGACTCATAAAACATGGTAGAATAGGAGATTTTTAGGTTGATCATTGTTTGGCATGAGTTATTGTGGACACAGGTATTCCAAAAACATCATGGCAAGCATGCACAAGGAAGATTGGGCAAAGAGAACAAATAAAGGAAGTTGCATGAATAATGAAGAGCACACTTGAACCTTGATGATAAAAGCACCCCAAATACTCCATTACATAAAATATCCTTTGGAGGGTGAGGACAACAATGATTGAAGCTTCTTGGAGAAATGAAGACACAAGTGGAAGCCATGTCACCACTAGATAAAGTCCATGTCATTAGTCACTATTCGTCTGAGTCATCAAAGATAGTGACATGTCAAGTCTCATCACATGATGATGTTGAATTCATGATGTATTATTGTAATCATTGTAAACATAAATAAGTGTAAGTCCAAGAGTCATGTATGAACTAAAGAGTCACAGAAGTCCAAAAGACATTATCAAAAGTCATATGTAATTCCAAAAGTCACATGGAATTCCAAAGGTTGTATAAGTCCAAAGGTCACTAGAAGTTGGAAAGTCAAGAGTCATGAGGATGTGAAAGGCCATTCCTCAAGTTATAAATAGATCCTCATTCCTCATGTAAAGGGTTGAGAACCTTGGCTTCTCCAACAAGGCATGATAGCGACAAAGTTGGTACTTTTGGGGAGCAAGTAATGGCTCTAATGCTCCATTATTGGAGCTAGTGGTGTTCATTACATTTATGTATCTTGGGAATTTTGCTTAATATTGGATCCTTCCAAGCCAATACGTTTTCACACATGGATTTTGAATGTTTCTAAAACTAATCTTTGAATGTGTATGGTTTATGTTTTCTTTCATTACAACTAGATTAGTTGAACTATTTTGGTTACTCCGCTGCTCCTTGTTGGAAATGTGTTTTCATACTATAATCATAATCACGTCCTTGTGAACTATTTCACTTGATGTTGGACGAACCTTTATTTTTCATGCGTGTCTCCATTAGGGTAGTACTATTACTTCTCTCTTACAGGCTCACTTAATTTCCCCCACGCAGTAGAAGAATCTTGATATATCGGTAATTGAACATTCACAAGGCATAATAGCTTGCTCATTCAAAAGTACAATTGCACTTCTCTCATGATGATAACTAAAACCAATGAATATCTTTAAATAAATATTACTCAGGCTGTATTTTGGATGAGACTCCTACACCAAACGGTGTGAGGTCTAGTTGGGACCTTATATCGGGGAGATCCCTTGTATGTTGGCAGTATCCAGCACCATCAACGTTTTGGCACTAGAAGGAGGGCCAGATTACAAATGGTACCTATTGAGTCTATTTTGAATCTCTTATCTTTAATGGCTCTTTCCCAAATCATAATCCCATATTTTTTTTCTAACCTACCTCCTGGTAAACTTTCAATCTCTGTGGAACTCGTTCATTCCTTGTCTCAATTCAAGTTTTATCATGAGGGTGGTATATTTATATACAAACATATAAATGATTTTCTTGGGTTTTGTAAATATCTTCAAGTCAATGATGAATATGTAATGTGTATTCTATTCACCCTCACTCTTGAAGGTAATTTTAATCGATGGTGTCATACCTTACCATCTGATTCCATACATTCCTTTCTTTAGTTCCTTAAGGAGCTTCATCAAGATTTTGATAGGTATGATTACTGAGATGTTTACAAAAGAATCAATCATATTAGAATGAATTGTATTGAATCAATTGAGGAATTTTCTAATATATTCCTTCACTTATGTTGCGAGTTTCCTGGGGAAAATTTTGATTCGAATTTCCTTAAAAGGAAGATCGAAAGTTTGGTTAAAATCTCTTTACATGGTGAATCTAAACCTCTAAGTGTTCTTGTTTCCCCATCTTTCAAAAATAGTGAGACACCTCTAATTCCAAATAAGGAACCTACTATCCCTTGTGTTCCTTGTCCTCCTCCTTTTCCAATACCAATTTGGGTGCCTCCTTGTGATAATGTTAAAGTTGGGAAATCTAGAAATCAAATTCCTAATTTGAGTTCCCAACCTTCTCCCACTTTCCATGATTCAAATCCAATGGAGGAAACCTTGGAATTGTGCATGGAGCCCAAGGGGAAGTCTAATCCCTTGATTTCTCAAGATGGTATTGACACTCATAACTCTAGTCTTGAATCTGATTTGGATTGTTGTCATCCTCTATCATAATTTTTTCATACCCATTGTCCCTTGATCCACTTGATCAACATCCTTATGCAGATTCTATATTTTCAAATCTAGAAAGTGATCAAGTGAAAGGTAGTCATTTTTTGCAGGCAGGGGAGTAGGAACGTGAAGATTCTTTCGATAATTCTCATCTTTTTCAAAATCCTCCATGTCAAGATAATTTTCTTCCATCCTTGGTTGATTTTGAATCTAAGCATCTCGGTGATAAATTGAATGGAATTGATTTTCCCAATATATCTGAAGACTTGGATGACCTCAAATATGATTTGGTCCAAGAAATTGTTCTTTTGGAAACTTCCTCTTCACCTCACTATCCCTTGTGTTCTACTATTGTAATGCATCAACTTGTGAAGAAGATACTCCATTCTCTTCAGGTTCATCATCTAATGAGTTGGATTTTAATTGACACAAGATATTGAGGCCATCCATGATGAAGAAGAAGGTAAGAAAATTATCAAGTATCCTTTCCATTCCTCATCATTTCCAATTTTGCATGAAGAAAATTATCTATCCAAGTTACTCATGATATTTGTTCAACTTATCCATCTTTAGATTTGTGATTAGAAGAATCTTTTGAATTGGGAAATATGTTTGTCAAAAATGTAAAATTTGATCAAATCGATGACGTAGATGACTGCCATTTATATAGATATTGATCTTGTTAAAATTACTACCATACACTATGCATGATCCGATCCAATCTTTGATATGTCATTCTACAATCTTGGAAAGTTACAAGAGTTATTAGGAATTCAAGGCACTTCAACTTCCATTGATGGTTATGTCAAGTTCTCACGACTCTGGTAAGATCCCTAAGCTAAGTCAGATCTGGATTTTCTTGATGACTCTTTTCTTTGAATGATTTCACTGGATGTAAATCCCGTCTTAAAAGATGATTGTTATTTTGAATATGGATCTTTCAACTTTCAAGATCTCATTTCTAGTTGGATTGAATATTATGTTTCAGTTAGCTCATCTTCATTCAAATATCTTATATAAAACTCAAGTTTGGAATGTATACCTTTCATTGATGAGAAAAGTTGTGAAGTTGATAATTCTAAAGATTATGTTTGGCTGAAGGATTCATACATGTCACATTCTTTTGAAGGTAATCATCTCCTAATCCTTCTTGTGAATATTATGATACTAATTATTTTCTTCATGGCACCTAATATCTTTTTCAGTGTCAATAATTTTTTTGTTATTTGGTAAATCAAGTTCCTATTTTCCTCTGCTACATCTCAATTGGTTTCATGTGCTTGCCATATTGGCGTTCCTTTTTAATGATTATGATGTGATTCCATATTTTATCCAATCACAAATAGATGGTTAGCCACATTTATCATATGAGGAATATGATTATATTATTCAAAGCATTTATAAAGCTACTCAAATTGATCTTTCTTTGTTGTCTCCTAATCGAGAATCTTGTGCCTTAATCAACCCATTTTCTCATGGTTCTTGTTTTAACAATTGTCATTCAATTGATCATTTTCCCACTAGTGTATCTAATGATGGTTGTTTTACATCACTTGATCTTCATGGTTTATTATTTCAATATTTAGATACTTTTGAAGTAGTTGAGACACTTCAACCTCCATTTAAGGTTATGTCAGACCCTCACTATTTTGACAAGCTTTCTAAATATGATTAGATTCATTTTCCCTTGCAAGATTCTCGTCATGATTCCACACTATTAATTTAAATTATTTCTACCAAGGATTTCAGGATTTCTAAGAGGATTGTTTTAAATTTCATGATCAAATCTATCAATAGTTAGAAGCATCTTACTTAGCAATCCCATTTTCTAAGAGAAATTTATAATCTTTCCTGATGTTTTCTAAGCAAGAAAATATAGATGAAGGTGCTTTCACAAGAATTTCTCGAGGTTTGTTTGATTACTCTTCCTGTCGAAAAGGAAAGGTGGAAATTTGGTTAAGGTTGGTTTTCATGACACATCTCTTCACATCTAGAAAATACCTTTTATCTTTTGTGCAAGATATTCAAGTTCTTATCTTTTCTATTGCACATTGTATTACATCGATTTTCATTGCTTATATCTTTGTGATTGTAGTTTTGAAGCAATTATGTTGGCTTCACTGGAAATATCATTACACTTAGCCCTGGCCTTTTATCTACTTAGGTTAGCAATAGGCTTAGTTTCATTTAGTTCCTCTTGCATTGCATCGACCTTATTTCCCACTCTCCATCTAATCTCTGTATTTGTTTTGTTTTTGTATGATGTTTTGGATTCGATCTCCATTTGCTTTATCTCTTGTTTCTTCTTTTGGTTTCATAAGTATTTTCTTTTGTGTTTGCTTTATAAGACCTTGTGTGAAAAGTGCATGGCTCAAAAGGGACTTTGTCGTGGAATCAAAGAGAATTGTGACAACCACAACGCTTGGCTTTATGTTCTTCTCATTCTCTGTTTGGGAAATGCCATTGGTTGAGGTAAGGTCAGATGGAAAATATGATTTTTCCAATAGGAAAACATTGAGGGAACCTATTAGATCCTAGTCTATGCTAGTATCTAAACTAATTGATTTTGTGTGAATCTACTTGTGTGTTAATGCATGTCCAAGCTAATAGAGAAGGGATAAGTGGAAAATCTAAAGTGAGAAAACCAATTTCATAGGTCTCAAAATAATTCTCTAAAGGGACAGCCTCCTCTTCTCTTAATAAGTCAGGATCCCTCTTCCTCCTTATGCAAATAATAAGTGCCAATTCATAGTTTTATTAAAATAAATAAATAAAGAGTGAAAGAAGAGAAAGGCTTGTTGTGCAACGAGGTGAAGCAAGCAGCTTTGTTGAGTTACTATCCACATTTTCTAGAAGAGAAGCACATTTGTGCTCCTGAACTAACTCCGTCGGGGTATTGTCCAAGCCTGTTGGCAGCAAAGCAACACCAAACATGAAAACCAAATACTATTAAAATCATAAACTCATCATGCCCATTACCCTTTCCTATATCAAAACAATTTCCATATAGTGTATCTTTTATATGTGTTTCAACCAAATAGAGAAAAGTAAGACGTTGTGCACAAAACCGAGTTGAAAGGGTGAAATAAGAGTAATCAATACTTCTTGAAGGTACGAATGTAATATATCTGACCTGAAAATATATGAGAATATAAATACACCCAATATGGAAATTAATCCCAAGAGCCAATACAAGGGAGAAATAGATACACTTTAGATCTTTATTAATATCAAACCTTGAGGTAAGGTAACACCATACAATCACTCCTTAGGGAAGGAGAACACTTCACAAGCCATATATGTGTCCATACAGTAATCTTTGACACTTCTCAATGGGGAGTCTCTAGCCTCTATATAGGATTCATACATACAATACCATGGGTCATTACCATGGTTCTCTCAATACCATATATTTAATATAATGGACTTATCACATTATTGCTAACTACTTCTGGTCCCTTACATGATGCAGGTTAACCAATTTATTTATTAACTATGGCCCAGCACATTATTACATTACTCCCTTGGGTACCTCCTTGTGTACCCCATACATGTCTTATTCCCCTATTTTCTAGCATGGGACCATTTGTCCAAAAGGAGTTTTTCAAATTTTTCATCTAAAAGTTTGGACAACTTCTTACTGTCAATTGAGTTTCACCATATGGCAGTCTCGTCTTCAAAAACATGCCATAAAGATTTCCAATGTTTTGGCCATAATTAATTTTGTATTTTTATGACTTCTTCAATAGTAAGACCATTATCTTTCCTTGTAAAAAAATTCTTGCTAGAAGCCATGAAGAGGGTTTTGAAAAAAAATCACTTACTTTGGCGAAAATTTAAAATGGACACAACTCGATAAATATTGCTCAAAATCCTTATTATAGCCTGTTTTTGGAAATGGAACGACCATTCTGCATCTTCTCGCGTGATATAAATCTTGATCTAGGCACTATGGAATTTCAGATTTGCGTTGAAACTGTCCTGCCATCACAAAAAATTCTGAAAAAACTGTCCCTCATCTGGACTCCAATTCAACTGATTTCTTTTTTTTCTTTCAAAATTAGGTAATTTTTCAAGAGGATATCAGATCTGCAATTAGTTTCTCAAAATTCCCTACAAAAACTACAAAAATTAACTAGAGATCTTCCGTCCATGAATTTTTGTTAGAAAAAATTCCTGCAACACAACTGATTTTTAAATAAGCGATATCTCCCTCATTTGGACTCTGATTCGGCCATTTTTTTTGGGTATTTTTTTGCAAGGAATCTAGATATGCAATTAGATTCTACAAATTTTTCCCCATAATTTTGATATCTAATCTTCAAACTCGCCGCCCAAAAAACAATCCTAGAAAAATAAAAACAAAAAAATTATCTCTCCGCTTTGCCCATGAAAGTGCTCTAATACCACTTGTAATATATCTGACCTAAAAATATATTAGAATATAAATATACTCAATACTATAATTAAACCCAAGAGCCAATACAAGAGAGAAATATATAAACTTCAAATATTTATTAATATCAAACCCTTGAGGTAGGGTAACACCAGACAATCACTCCTTAGGGAAGGAGAACACTCCACAAGCCATATGCTTGTCCATACAATAGTCCTTGAAACTTCTCAATTGGGAGTCTATAGCCTCTATGTAGGATTCATACATACAATACCATGGGTCATTACCATGGTTCTCTTAATACCATATATCTAATACAATGGGCTTATCACATTATTGCTAACTACTTGTGGTCCCTTACATGATGCGGGTTAACCACTTTATTTATTAACTATGGATCATCGCATTATTACATTATTCCCTTGGGTACCTTTGTCTGTACTGCATAATATTCCCCCTAGGTATACTACAATGACCCTTAGCTGAAAGCTATTCCTCGATAGAGAAGCTTTAATCCACCCAATGTGTCGCCAAGTGTTGTTGCGCTACAACACCCTCCAAAATTTCACTACATTTGAATTTTGGAGCCTACTATCATTGTCATATCTAGAGTCTCCTTATTCATAAAATGTCATTTCATGCTATAATATGTGTTTCAAGTGTCTTTCAATGGTATCAAGTGTCGTCGCATTGATCATAACATCTTTTGGTGCATCTCGTGGTCATAGAAATTTTGTCATCGTAAAATGACACTTTCTGGTCACAATCGCACACACCACACTTGTTTCACTTGGAGGATATGTATAAAGTGGTGTTTTTATGTATATTATCTATTGTTCAAGTTTTTCTAAGTTTCATTTATGAGTTTATATGTGTTGCACGTGATTCTCTGTTTGAGCCTGTCCTATTCACCCCTTTCCCTATCATCCAAACCTAGATAATTTTTGGTTTCAAAGTGAATCCATTAAGGCCAAAAGCGCATGAGCACACTCTGAAGCCATGATGGGGGATTCTTCATGCCTTGTAAGAGCACAAAGCGTAATATTTAATCCATCTTTCCTCTTCCTTGTTATGAACTATGCCCTTCAAAAACCAAGCCTTCCTTTGAGCGCACTCCTTCAACCCTAAGGATTGTGCCCTCCTTGGGAACACTCCTTCGACCTAAAGGAATGTGCCATCCTTGGGAGCAATCCTTCGACTCGAAGGAACACACCCTCCTTGAGTGCATGAGTACACTCTAAAGGCCTTAATCTCCCCCATTCAACCTTCCACAATGTGCCATGCACCTACTTAACCCTTTGAGCACATGAGGGCACTTTGAAGGAACGAAGCTTCATCCTTTAGCCTTTGAACTTGTTCCATGCACCCTCTTTGGTCTCTTGAGCGCATGAGTGCACTTTGAAGGCATGAAGCTTCATCCTTCAACCTTCAGACTTGCACCATGGACCCTCATTAGATTCCTTTTAGCGTACTCCTTTGACTTGAAGGGATCCACCGTCCTAGGGAGAAATCCTTCGACCTAAAGGGATGCACTCTCTTTAGAGCTATCCTTCGACTTGAAGGAATGCGCCCTACTTAAGAGCAGTCCTTCAACCTAAAGGAACATGCCCTCCTTGAGATCACTACTTCGACCCAAAGGCATGTGCCCTCCTTGGTTTCTTGAGTGCATGAGCACACTCCAAAGGTATGAAGCCTCATCCTTCAACCTTCAATGGTGCGCCATGCACAATATTTCTCTCCCTTGAGTGCACATCACACTTGGGAAGCCCAAGGCCTTCTCCTTCATCCTTCAGACTTGTACCATGCACCCTGTCTTGACTATCACTCTCTCTTGAGCACATGAGTGCGTGCCAAAGCCACAAAGCCTTTCCCCTTTAGCCCTTCAGCTTTTCAAAGTGTGCTTATGTGCCTAGAAGTCCATTTTTTCCCTCATGAGCACACTAAAAAGGGAATGAATAGAAAATATGCATAAAAAAAGGTAGACTAGGAGATTTTTAGGTTGATCATTGCTTAGCATGATTGATTTCAGACGCAGTTATTCCAAAGACATCATGGCAAGCATGCACGAGGAAGATCAGGTAAAGAGAACAAATGAAAGAAGTTGAATGAAGAATGAAGAGCACACTTGAAACTTGATTATCAAAGCATGCCAAAGACTCCATTACATCAAAGACCCTTTGGAGGGCAAGGACATCAATGACTGAAGTTGTTTTGGGAAATGAAGCACAAGTGGAAGACATGTCACCATTGGAGAAAATCCATGTCATTATCCACTATTAGTCTAAGTCCTCAAAGACAGTGATATGTGAAGTATAATCACATGATGATGTGGAACTCATGATGTACTATTGTAATAATTGTAAACATAAATAATTGGAAGTTCAAAAGTCATGTATGAACTAAAGAGTCACGAAAGTCCAAAATACATGTAATGTCAAAAGTCATATGTAATTCCAAAAGTCATCTGGAATTCCAAAGGTTGTAGAGGTCCAAAGGTCACTAGAAGTTGGAAATTCAAGAGTCATGAGGATGTGAAAGGTCATTCCTCTAGTTATAAATATATCCTCATTCCTCATGTAAAGGATTGAGAACCTTGGCTTCTCCCACAAGGCATTAGATAGACAAAGTTAGTACTCTTGGGGAGCAAGTAGTGGCTCTAATGCTCCACTATTGGAGCTAGTGATGTTCATTACATTTATGTATCTTGGGATTTTTGCTTGATTTGAATCCTTTCGGGCCAACACGTTTTCACACATGGATTATGAATGTTTCTAAGACTATTCTTTGAATGTTTATAGTTCATGTTTGATTTCATTAGTACTGGATTAGTTGAACTATTTCAGTTACTCCGGTGCTCCTTGTTGGAATGTGTTGTTATGCTATAATATTTGTCACATCCTTGTGAACTATTTCACTTGATATTGGATGAAACTTTCTCTTTCACACGAGTCTCCATTAGTGTAGTACTATAAATTCTCTCTTATAGTCTCACTTAATCTCTGCCCCAGAATTAGAAGAAACCTGATACATCGGCAATTAAAATTCACAAGGCATACTAGCTTGCTCATTCAAAAGTACAATTGCACTTCTCTCTCATGATGATAGCTAAAGCCAATGAATATCTTTAAGTAAATGATAGCCAAGCTATATTCTGAATGGGACTCCTACACCAAATAGTGTTAGGTCTAGTTGGGACCTTATACCGGGGAGATCCCCTATATGTTGGTAGTATCCATCACCATCAACATCGTACTTGAAAAAGGCTAAGACTTCTTGCCAGTCTCCGTGGAGCCTTTAGATTCTTCATCATCAGTAGTAGCTCCAATGGAACACAAATATTTCTCCACATTGATCCCGTATGCAACGTTTAGATCAAGTGTCTCCTTCGTATCTATTTTAACAAACACATATATGTTCGTAGGCAAGGAAGTTGTATAATAAAAAATAGTAATTAAATCATGAGGCTATGTATCTAGGGAAAACTTGTTCAATATGCGGTTGAACCTTTTATTGAAATCCTTAAATTTCACCTTTTCCCCCATATTAATGAATCTGAGCTCATTTAATAACATGGCAAGAGTCTTTTCATAGATGAATTTCTCCAAAAACAATTTCTGAAACTCCCTCCAATCATGGATTGAATTGACAAGCAGACTCTGGTAACATTTAGCTGCTCTATCTTTTAAAGTGAAAGGAAAAATCCTATAGGAAACATCATCATGTCATACCTCTAACATTCATAAATGCATGTAGAAATCATTGATATGATCTTCTGCCTTAGCCTTCGTGTCTAGATCAGACTTAGATACCAACATTTCCGGATGTTTGGGCATTCTATGAAGGTTATCTAGAAGAGCGAGTGGCCCTTGGGGCATCCAATCCAAGTCTTGGTCTACCATGTCTTCGTATCTTAGTTCCTCCTACCTTTTCAAGTCTGATGAGCCTTCTTCTTCATTGTTTAAACTGTCATTAGATTCAAAATCTACTTCCAGTTATTCTCCTTCAAAAATAACAATATCTTCCTCGTACTCTTCATGAGTGGGTGGAAATGGTTGCTATTGAATTATGTCTTCTGAAGGCTCTGCTAATTCCACAAGAGTGGTGAAAATAAAATATTTCATTGATGTGACTAATACACTAGTACAAGTTGTATCTTTCATCTTAGGATGATTAGGAAGACTATGAACAATAGGTAGTAAACCGGTAGATTTTCCAAATCGATGGGTAATAGGATGAAATGCCTAGAGTTGTTAGTAGGTAACCTCATAGGCCAACTTCGGACTAGGTTGAGAAGACATTCCTAGTTCGGGTATATGAGTTTGGATGGTGCTCAGATATTACTTCCTTATCCAGAAGACGAATGATTGGGATGTGTAGAGTTATCAACCATAAAACAATGGGTTCCCCCCTTCTAGTGCCAGAATGTTGATGGTGCTAGATACTTCCAACATATAAGGGATCTCCCTAATATGAGGTCCCTATTATAACTCGCACCATTTTTTGTATCATTCCCATTCGAAAACACATTCAATTATGATTTACTTAAAGATATGCCTTGGCTTATGCAGTCAGCCCGAGAGAGAAGCACACATGTGTTTTTGAATGAGAAAGGGAATATGCCTTATGAAATATTCGATTGTGGATGTATGAACATTCTTTCACTGCAAAGGAAATAAAGTGACCCTCTAAAACACAAGTAATATTACTAATCTAATGGAGACATATGCACATAAATGTGAAAGAACCAGTAGACATCAAGCTAAGTGGTTCACATAGATGTAATGATCATTAAATCATCACAACACATTTCCAACAAGTTAAGCACCAAAGTCACCGAAATCATTCAATTACTTTAGTACTCATGAAAGGAAACATAAACCACAAACATTAGAATAATAGTCTCAAAACATCCATGATTCATGCATGAAGATGCATTGGATGAAAGCATTTAAGTATTAAGCAAAACTTCCAAGATACATAAGTACAATGAACACCACTAGCTCCAATAATGGAGTGTTAGAGCCACTACTTGCTCCCCAAAAGTACTATCTCTATCCCTCTAATGTATATGGGAGAAGCCAAGGTTAAAATTCCTTTTCTTAAGTAATGAGGATCCTTTTATAACTTGAGGCATGACCTTTCTTTTGTAGCTGCTACGACCACCCTCCAAAATTTTGCATATGCTTTGATTTTGGGGCCTTCCCTTCTGTCCACGGGAGCTTATCTTTTATTTTCATCAAGTATTCATGTTGAAATTAAGACTTATCATTTTTTTTTGTTCTTTGTTTTCTTGTTTCTTTACTGATTTGATCTTTTTGAGTAACAAGCTAACCTTCTGACCTGACCTTGTAGTAGTCCTGGGCTTGCCTCTAAAAACTGCACAATGTTGGAAGGCAAGACAACCTTGATGATGGAAACTATGCAATCCAGAAAGGGAGCTCAACCTTGAGCTTGAGAATTGTGAGTTCATGGATGGAATCCCAGCACTAAGCTCAAAAACTACACAATCCATCCCTTGCGCTCAGAAACTGCGCAATGCACTAAGCCACGAAGTTGCATAGTTCCTCAGAATTGTGCAATCTTTTGATGGAAATGTGCATGGAAAGTTTCCCAAAAAAGAAAAACAAAAAAAAGAATAAAATCATCCCTAGAAAATAGAGAGTCATTATTAGTTTCGAAAAGGTGGCACAATCAGTATTTTTAGAAATTTCTGAAAAGTGTCGCTTTTTACTTGATTTTAGGCATGCATGTCATAAACCTTAATTCACCCAAATATATTTAATTAATGCCTCTAGAGCTCATTTTTACATTTGATCTTTGAGCTCTAGCATTCCCAAGGAGATCAAGGAGCCTTCGGTGGAGTTTATGTTGCTTTTTTGGGTGAGTTTTGCTTCTGTTGTCTTTTGCCGCTTTTTTTGTCACTTCATTTTGCTTCTCTGAGTTTTTTTTTGTTTGTTCCTCTTTATGGTTGTTGGAATTTTAACTTATATTATCTTGTAGAAGTGATTATTTATTTTTTTGTTCACCTTTCATAAGTGTCACATTAGTTTTCTTATTTTTTCACACTGGTGATCGGTATTTCTGCAACTCTCCTTGCATATTTATTTTTCCTTTCATTTGTTCAAAATTTTCACTTGATTCACATTGATCTACCCATACTTATTCAGATTTTCACTTTAACTTGCATTATCACTTAGATTTGATTGTTTCCTACACCCTCATTAGGTAGATTTGCACTTCACTTGGCCATGCACTGCCTTGCCCAGTTGGGCATTGTGCAAGTCCAAGTCTCAAGCTAAGAGCTTGTTCTCTAAGACTATGCCATGCATAGTACATACTAGCACAACTGCACATTCCACAGTCCCAGGACTTAGTCCTTCCACCTTGGCCACTGAGACTACATAATGCGCATTTTCTCACTGTCACTGCCCAAGTTGAATTGCACATTATGTAGTCTCAAGCCTCAGGATGCATCACTCGCTATTGATACTACACAATGCGTAGTTCCCTCAACCATTCTCCCTCCTTTGATAATGAGAATTGTACAATCTCTCATCAGTTCATGTGTTTGCTTCTTGATCTTGCTTTGAAAGTTGACTTAAAAAATCTAATGTAATCTTGCCATGGGTGCCTTTTCCTCCTAAAGGTATCACAGTTTTTGAGCACTTCTCTCCAGTAGTCACTATTATCATGGCACCCTTGAGAGTTGATTCAATTGATGCCATAGAAAGAAGTATCAGGGAAGTAGTTGAGAGTACGTGAGTAAACTTGTCAGTATATTTAGACACTCAACTGTTTGTGGAAAAGGAATTAGATCTTACATGGAAGAAAGTGACTGAAGCTTTTTTAGCAAAGAGCTTCAAAGAAGATATAGAGGACCAATAGGTATACATTAATGTTTATGGGTCAGTATTACACAGGTTTACATGCAAATATCTAGTCTTCCCATGCGAAAATGTTATCAAATAGATTTTTTCACATATTGATGTGAAGACTATGACTTTGAGCAATGTTAGCGGATGAAAGCTTGCTACTTTTGTGGCAGCAAATTATCACCTCATGTACCATTTTCCCAAGCCAAAAGCGCTCATGGATTCTTAATTTCATGCCACCAATAATGACGTGAGCACGAAAGACATTATTAAAGTTTGGGTGAAAGAGCCATAAAATTTTCGACAGACACCCACCAATACTTCCAAGAAAAAGTCTCTTAGGAGGGGCCTATAAGCTCTTGGTAATCCTAGCTTGTAGAATCTATGACCAATAGATCACTAAGATCTTTCCTTAAGGGTGGGAAACATTATTGAACTAGGTTGTAAAATAGGGGAAGTCGTTCAACTGGTCAAACTTATTGGCTCGACAGTTAAGTATCCATGTAGAAAATGCCCATAATCCTCCCAAGGGCGGGCAAGCAAGATTATACATGTTTGCATATGTATTGGATGTAATCTGTGCACATAATGCATTCCTTGACATGGATTGGACTTGGACACCATGAGACCCTACCGCGTATATCTATTGTATATTACTCTAAGATTTCACCCATAGAGGAGTAATGGAGAACCTAACTGACCACTTCCTCATTCCTCTATACAAGATGATCTTTGAGGAAGAACCACCTTGCATGTCATGTGGGGAAATTGAAGTAGTATCAGGGATCGCAGATTGGTTTTCCTAACTTGATGACACCTTCCTTAGAGTGTTTGGTGGTTAGAAGTTACCGTGTATCTTGCCAAGGTATGCCACCGATAATCTTTTCATGTAAGAAGTTGCATATCATGTCTCCATAAGGTTGTCAGCATATTTGCACAGGAAGAAAAAAAACACCTTGGCTAACTCTTCCTATGAAAATTGGATATTACAAGATTAAGAACTTGAGGATCATGGATACTGAAGGGAATGTGATAAAGAAGTTTGCATTCGGTACTCGGGAATTTAATCCGTATGATCCCCGTGGTATTTGAAAAGACCGTTGTGCTAGAATTCACTTCCAGTGGCTCATCGGGACATTTCATTGGTTGGAGGAGGATCCATGGAAAAATTGTTATAATGCCTCCAAGTCCCATGAGCCAATCAGTTTTGTAGGAACTTCACAGGACTCTATGGAAGGAAGCTACTTTGGAAGTAGTGCTAGTAGAAGGGAGAAAATGCATGCAGGATAAGGGAAAGAGAAAGTTTGCTTATAGTCCAAGGGGAGAACGAAGCCACAAGATGAAAGAGGATCCAACTATTATGAAAGTGGCTTTAGCAGCAGAGGTAAAGAGGAAACAAAGGATGCAGGGAGTAGAATAGAGGAAGAGGGAAGAGTAGAGGAGATTGGTGGAAGAAATCATAAGCAAGAAAAAGAAGAGAAGCAGAAGCAGTAAGAAGAATAAAGGGAAATAGAAATAGCAAAAGAAATAATGCAGAAACAAGTTGAAGAGAAAGAATAGAACCGAAAACCAGAGGAGGAGAATGTATAGATGCAAGAATAGAGATTTCTCAATAGATTGAAGAATCGATTGAGATTGTAGACATGGAGGAGGATATGGAGCCACAGAATCAGGATGCTGACTTGATGCCTAACACACAGCAGGTCACTATTTAGTCTCACCATCTCCAGCAGCAGAGTCAGCTCCAGTCAAGGAAGAGGAAGTTCTTCCTCTTGATGATGACCTGGTTATGTACATGTACAATCTGTCATATGATGAACATCAGAAGAATATTTTACAATCTTGTAAGAAGAATTTTATGGATGACCTCACATCTCCTACATTTATTAGAGAAAGGGTGATTTTGGAGGACACCAGGATGAATACCAATGCCATTTTCATAGTGAACTTGACTTTCGCAGGTGTAGTAAAGTCGAATAATGAGTTTTTGATGGCTGAGAATAAGGAATTGGCAAAGAACTTAAAGGATGTATGGCAATAGGTTGAAAAAATCAGAGCGGTAGCTCAGAATGAAGCTTCTGCATGGGTCCATATGGAAGAGATGAAGGAAGTGATACTTGGCAAATTATAGACACTTGGAGAGACCATGCGGAATCTCTATGAGGAGCTTGTTACTGTGCATAAGGTAGTGTCCACTTGCATGATTTGCAGTAGAAGTGAAAATATTTTTTCAAAGCTCTCAAGGTTGTACAAGTAGACATTGTTGTCGTGAATGAATGGTTAATGTGATACAAAGTGGAAACACGTGAACTGGAAAATAAAACAAAGCAGGAGGCAAATCTAGAGAAAGCGAAGGTTCAAATGCTCATCCATAACAACAAGTAGCCCACCTAATTCATTGTTAGCATTTAGGGCTCGTATGCATGATTGTATAACAACGTGAATTTATTGGTGAAGTCCCATAGGATCCCATCAGCTGGCTTTCTCACCGAATCCAAACACAAGAACCAATTTAGGCAGGAAATAAATGAATACTTGGAGCAGTGTAGATAGATCACTGCTAAAGAAGATCTTGAAGTGAACAAATAGAACATGCAGAAGTATATCGAAGGTCTTGTCCAAATTAACACGATGTTTCTCATGATAAAGGCAGAAGTATAAACTGGTTCCAGGTCAATATACCCCAATTCCATGGAGGCTAGAGTACGTTTCCATCTAGACATCACTGCATAGTTTGAGGGTCTCATTGCACAGTCCAAACCTTGGCACCATTACGTGACCGAAACACATCAAGTGGAAGTTGTTGAGTTAGATTTTCCCCGAAATCAAGTATGATAGTGTTTTGTCTTATTAAGTTGTCTAGTGGGCTCTACCTAATTTTGTTTCATATGGGTATGAGTAACTGTAATATTCTTTTGTAAATAATTTGTATGTGGAATTCCAAGTGTTAATATTGGAATGTGAAGAGTCATGATGTAATGTGATGAGTCATTTTGTAAAGAAGTTGAAGAGTCATGGGGAAGTCCAAAAGTCACAAAGGGGAGTTGAAGAGTCACCCCCTCTTGTTATAAATATACCCTCATAACTCATGTAAAGGGCTTTGGGAGATCCAAGCTTTTGGCTAGGCTTAGGATTAGAATTAGGAGCTTGGGAGTTTTGTGAGAGCCTTGGCTTCTCTGTAGCATACATGGAGTATCTCTCCTTGGAGGAGTAGGTGATGTTGAATTCACATTCCACTATTTGGGCTAGTGGTCCTCAAATGGTATATGTATGATTGGAATTTTCACTTTAATAAAATCTCAGAGCCAACACGTTTTCATGCATATATTGTGAATATAGTAGGACTATTCTTATTGTATTTGTAATGTATGTTATTTAATTTACGTTTATTCTTATGAACTATTTTATTTTCATTGGTATGAATCTTGCTGAATGCGTGATGTTGTATTATTTCATCACTATTAACTTGTGAAATATTTCACATATTAGCTTGTGATGTATTTATGCTCATGTGTATCTTTCAAGTTGTGTACTATTATAGGCTTCTAAGGGTCTCACTCATTTTCCCTTCATGTGTTAGGACCTTCATGCATTGCACTTGATGTTCTGCAGGCTCACACACTTGTTGTCACCAAAGTCACCCTACATCACTCTATGCGTTATTGCAGCCAATGCACATCATTAAAACTCACTGCATTGACAATCAGGTTGTATTCCATATGGGACTCCTACACCAAATAATGTGAAGTCTAATTGGGACTTCAGATCAGGGAGATCCCCTGAATGTTGGTGGGTCTAGCATAGTCAAAATTCCTGGTGCTAGAAGGAGGGCTAGATGATAAGTTGAGCCCACGAAGTCTGGTTGAATCTTCTATATCTTTAACGTCTTCTTCCCAAATTTTAACCTCGACATATTTTTCTAGAATCAGACATCTGAAAGTGTCGGCGGGAATGATTAATGACTTGTAAAATACGAAATTCGAGGGAAAGGGTGGAAAAATCATTCTCGAGCACACTGCTAATTTTTTCGAATTTTTCACAATACAAAATATCCACTGTGAGGATGCTATGTGTAGGTTGTTTTTCCTCACATTCGAATCACACATAAAGAAATGGTGTTACACATTTCCCATTGCTTCTATTCACTCTTTCGAACATGTTGTGATAGAGACTTACCATGCCTTTGACAGGTATGATTATAAATTTGTGTTTAAGAAAATCTCGCGATTGTGAAAATCACCTGATGAATATCTTGATGATTTTCACGATCATTTCATTCATTTTTTCTTTTAATTTTCTAAAGATGATGTTGATTGGAATTTGATGAAAGAAAATTTTGAATTTCTTGTTCACATTTCGATGAATTTGTACGAATGAAGAGCATACCTTGGTTATAGAGCATCTGCGACGAATGAAGTTGATGTTCCAAGTGGCTCTTCTTCTTCCCCTCATCTAACAACTCCATTTCTACAGGTTGAGGTGGCAGAACTTGAGAGTTCATTTGTTGGTTTATCACCATCTTCTCCCACCCCACATACTCAAAATTTCAACGCAAGTCTGGATTGGGAATTTGGTGTTTGCGATGATGTTATATCTCCTTATCCTCCATCAGTTGATTTCTTTGGTCCTCCTAATTGTGAGTTGTTTGGTTGTTGAACTCCAACTCCATCCTAAAATTGATCCTCATGAACATTATGATATCATTTATGATGACTATGTGTGGGAATATATCTCTGAACAAGAATCTATGAATAAGGCTTATCTTTCTCCTTCCACACCTCTCCCTCATTATCCTAACATATTCCATGATTATGTCATTCTTGTTGAATCTTTCAAAGAATCAATTTTTGATGTTGTTATTGTTGATCATGCTCAGGTCTTGTGGGGTGTTAGTTCTACAATCGAATGTAGAGATGAAATTTTTTCTCTTCTAGATCTTCCCAATCCATCATCTGATCATTGTGAAGAATTAAAGGGTGAAATTTTCTATTTTCCATATTCCCCTAAACTTTCTATTTGTGGTTGTCATGATCTTTTCACATATATTTTTCCACTAAGCCACTGCTCCTTGATGATCTATCTTCTGATGATTAAGAACTTCCGCAAGTTGTTGAGGCACTTCAGCCTAAGCTAATGGTTATGTCAGGTTCACGTAGTCTTGAGACCAGTTCCAATTCCTATCAGAATAACGATGTATATTTCGAGGCTCCTCATCATTCCTCTGCACAAATTGAAAATAATTTTGTTTCACAATTTTCATATCCTCCATCCGTTTTGCATGATCCCATCACTCAATCTTTTAAGGAGTCAAACCTAGAAAGCTCCATTGTGAAACACAAGTTTTATTTCTTTTTTATGTTCACCCAATTTCGAAGTTCGAAAGTCTATTCTTACGTGTTATGTTGTTGCAGTGCTTTTGAACACCATAATGCATCCGTAGAATACTTTGCGTGTCACCCATTTTCTAACTTCAAATGTCACGGTATATACTCTCTTATCTTTCTTATGTTTTATTATTGTTGAACATATTTCCTTATATGCATTCCCTCACCTATATAGGCCAGGCGATGTGTCTGTGGTTACACTGGAAATTTCATTTTACATAGGTCTGGCCTATTCTTGCTTAGTTTAGGAGTAGGAGTAGGTTGTTTGTTTTCATTTCTTTGTTTTTCCTAGATTTACATTCTGTCTTGCTCCTTTTTCGGTCTTTTCGTTTCTTTCAGTTATAGGGTAGCTTTCACATTAATTTGTGTTCGGTTCCTAAAGAAGGCAGTGTTAAGTTCATGAGGAAGTTGTTTTACTATCAACGCTTGGTTATTTGTTTATTCCCTCTCTTTGCGTAAATATTACATCTTTTAGTCGATGATACTTTGATGGAAAATACGTTATTTTCAAGGAAAACCATAATGGAATCATGATGCTTGAACCTATAACTAGTACTGCCTACTCAAATCAGTCTTTAATTTTGATTCCTTTTCAGCTAAATTGAGTAGGGTAAGGAGGGGGGGAAACCTTTACAAGTGTGTCAGAGGTATATTTAAATATCCTTCTCTAAAGGGACAACCTCTTCTGCTCTCAATAAGTCGAGATCCCTCTTCCACATCACTAAATAAATAAGTGCCTATGAACAATTCTATGAAAAAAATGAATAAATGAATAGAAAAATAAAAAAAAATAAAACAAAGGCAAAAGAAGAGAAAGGCTTCCTTCACAGAGAGGTGAAGCAAGCAACTTCATCAGGGTACTAAATGGGCTCGTTGGCAGCGGAGCAATGTTTGTGTTCCTAAAGTGACTTTGTCGGGGTAATGTCAAACCTGATGGTAGCGAAGCAACACCAGAGATGAAAACTAAGACTCTGACAATTATTTTCCCTTGTGTATCTATATACTCCTCATCCCCAACTAGTTTGACTTGGCTTGGTTAAGTGTGTCTCCGATGAAGAGAATGGTAGGGACTATATATTTAACTCAAGCTAGGTAAAGAAGCTATAGTAATCAATGAACTGAACAATAATCCATGAACAATTAGACCTTATTTGCATGAGAAAAGACCCATACAGAGAGCTGAATTTCTACTAGTGTCTCGCCAAGTGTTGTAGCTACTACAACCACCCTTCAAAATTTTGCCCATGCTTTGATTTTGGAGCCTTCCGTTTTGTCCACAAGAGATTATCTTTTACTGTCGTCAAGTGTTCATGTTGAAATTAAGACTTTTCCTTTTATGTTGTGATTTTTTTTACTTGTTTCTATACTTACTCGATCTTTTTGAGTCACAAGCTAACCTTATGACTTGACCTTACAGTAGTCTTGGCCTTATCTCCAGAAAATGCAAAATCTTGGAAGGCAAACTAATGTTGATAATGGAAACTATGCAATACAAAATGGAAGATCAACCTTGAACTTGATAATTGCGTAGTCATGGATGGCAGCCCAATAGTAAGCTCAGAAACTGTGCAATCTGTCCCCTGCACTTAGAAACTGCACAATGCAATGAGACGGGAAGTTGCCCAGTTCCCCGAAATTATGAAATATTCCTTGGGAGTGTGCATGAAAAGCTTCCCTAAAAAGAAAAAAGAAAAAATTAAAAAGGCAAAAAAACACAAACAAAAAAACTTCCCTAGAAAACAAGTAGTCATTATTAGTTTCCCAAAGGTGGCACAATTGGTATTTTTAGAAATTTCCACCAAGTGTAACTTTTTCCTTAATTTTAGCATTCACGTCATAAACCTTAATTCATCCAAATATATTTAATTGATGACTCTAGAGGTCATTTGTACATTCTATCTTGGAGCTCTAGCATTCCCAAGGAGTTTAAGGAGCCTTTGGTGGAGTTTGTGTCGATTTTCTGGGTGAGTTTTGATTTTGTTGTGTTTTGCCACATTTTCTATCACTTTTCACTGTTTCACTTCTGTGAGTGTTGTTGTTCTTATTTGTTTTCATGATTGTTTGTGTTTTAACTTGCATTAGCTTGTAGAAGTGCCGATTCAATTTATTGTTCACCTTTCATTAGTGTCACACCAATTTTCTTGTGTTTGCACACAGGTGATCATCATTTCGACAACTCTCCTTACATATTTGCTTTTGTTTCTATTTTTGAGTTTCTGCACTTGATTCACTTTTATATATCCATACTTGCTCATATATGCACTTTAAATTGCATTATCACTTAGATCTGCTTGTTTCCTACACCCTAATCGAGTAGATCTTCACTTCACTTAGCCTTGCACTACCTTGCACATCTAAGCATTGCACAAGTCTAAGGCTCAAGGTATGAGCTTGGCCTTTGAGACTAAGCAATGTGTAGTACAGGCTGGCCAAATTGTGCATTGCATAGTCCCAGGGATCAGTCCTACCACCTTGGCTAGTGAGACTACACAATGCATAGTATGTCCCTGTCACTACCAAGGATGTACTACACATTGTGCAGCCTCAAGCCTCAGGTTGCACACTAGCTACTAAGACTGCACAAAGCGTAGTTGCCTCAGCCAGTCTCCCTCCCTTGATCATGATAATTGTGTGATCTCTCTCATCAGTCCATGTGTTTGCTACCTGATCTTGCTTTGAAAGTTGATTTGCAAAAGCTAGTGTAATTTTTCCATGAGTTCCTTTTCCTCCTGCAGGTAACACATTTGTTGAGCACTTCTCTACAACAGTCACTATTATCAGGGTACCCAAGAGAGTTGCTTCAAAAGATACCATAGAAAGAAGTACCAAGGAAGTAGTTGAGAGTATGCTAGTATATTTAGACACTCAATTGTTTGTGGAAAAGGAATCATATCTTACATGGCATAAAGTGAATGAAGCTTTTTTTAGCAAAGAGCTTCAAAGCATATCTAGAGGACCGAAAGTTATACATTAATGTTCAATAGTTGGGATTACATAAGGTTGCATCTAGATATCAAACCTTCCCATGTTTAGATGTTATCAGCTAGATTGTTTCACATATTGATGTGAATACTATGACTTTGAGCAATGCTAGCAGATGGAATCTTACCACTTTTCTGGCAGCAGATTATCGTCTCATGTACCATTTTCCATAGCCAAAAGCATTCATTTATTCATACTTTTATACCAACAACAACTATGGGAGAAAAAAAGACATTGTTAAAAGTTGGGTGAAAGATCCATCGAATTTTCGACAGACACCCAACAATACTTACAAGACAAAATCTGTCAGGATGGCCTATCAGCTCTTAGTTATCCTAGCTTGCAGAATCTATGGCCAGTAGAGCACTGAGAACTTTCCTTAAGGGTGGGAAATCTTATTGAACTAGATTGTGAATGAGGGGAAGCCTTTCAACTTGTCAAACTTGTTGGTTCGACAGTTAAGTATCCATGTAGTGAATGCTCGAAATCCTCCCAAGGGTGCGCAAGAAAGATTCTACATGTCTGGATATCTACTGGATGCAGTCTTTGTACATAATGAATTCCCTGGCATGGATTGGACTTGGACACCACGGGACCCTACCATGTATATCTAATTCATATCTATTTTGGATTGCAGCCATAGAGGAGTAATGGAGAACCTAACTAACCACTTCTTCATTTTGCTATACAAGATGAGCTTTGGGGAAAATCCACCTTGGATGTCACATGGGAAAGTGGAAGCACTATCAGAGATCACAGATTGGTTTGCCTCATTGGATGAAACCTTCCTTAGAGTGTTTGGTGGTCAGAAGTCGCTACATATTTTGCCAAGGTATTCCACTGATAAGCTTGTTATGCAAGAAGTTGAAGATCATCTCTCCACAAGGTTGTCAGCAGCTTTGTATAAGAAGAAGAAAGCACCTTGGCCAACTCTTCCCATGAAAACTAGATTGTACAAGATCAAGAACTTGAAGGTCACACATACCAAAGGGAAGGAGATAGAGATTTTTGCACTTGGTACTCGGGACTTTAATCTATACGATCCTCATTGTATTTTCAAAGACCATTGTGTGAGAGTTCACTTCCAATGGCTTAACGTGACATTTCATTGGCTAGAGGAGGATCCATGGAAGAATTGTTATAGTGCCTCCAAGTCCTGTGAGCCAGTCAGTTTTGCAGGAACTTCACAGGTGATTCCATAGAAGGAATCTACTATGGAAGTAGTGCTAGAAGAAGGGAGAAACCCCACATAGGATAAGGGAAAGAGAAATATTGCTTATAGTCCAGTGGGAGAACGAAGCTACAAGATGAAAGCGGATCCAACTATTATGAAAGAGACTTTAGCAACAGAGGAAAAGAATAAACATAGGATGTAAAGATAAGAATGAATGGAAAGGGGAAGTAGAAGAGATTTGAGGAAGAAAAGAAGATGCAAGGACAAGAAGAGAAGGAGAAGCAAGAAGAAGAAGAAAGGTGAAGAGAAATAACAAAAGAAACAACATGAAAACAAGTTGAAGAGAAAGAATAAAATTGACAACCAGAGGAGGAGAGTGAACAGATGTAGAATGAGGAGCTTGCTCAGTAGATTGAAGAAGTGATTGACATTGTAGACATGGAGGACGAACTAGAGCCACATAATCAAGATTTTGACCTAATGCCTAGCACACAGAAGTTCATAATTCAGTCTCCACTACCTCTAGCAACAGATTCAACTCCAAGAGAGGAAGAGGAAGTTCTTTCTCTTGATGATGATCTAGTTATGGACACATACAATCTATTGTATGATGAACTTCAGAAGAATATTTTACGAGCGTGTAAGAAGAATTTTCCAGATGACCTCACATCTCCTGCATTTATTAGAGAAAGTGTTATTGTGGTAGAAACAAGGAAGAATCCCAATGCCATTGATGTAGACAACTTCAATTTTAGAAGTGTAGGAAAGTTGAATACTGAGTTTTTGATGGATGAGAATAAGAAATTGGTAAAGAATTTGTAGGATGAAAGGAAAGAGGTTGAATAGCTCTTAAAGAATGTAGTGATACTTTTCAAAGTATCGACACTTGGAGAGACCATGAAGAATCCCTATGAGGAGCTTATTACCATGCATAAGGCAGTTGTCCACTTGCACAAATTGTAGTAGAAGTGAAAATATTTTTTCAAAACTCTCAAGGTTGTACAAGAATCCATTGATGTTGTGCATGAATGGTTAATGTGATACAAATGAGCACCATGTGAACTGGGAAAGAAAACAAAGCAAGAGGTAGAACTGGTGAAAGAGAAGGTTCATATACTCATCCAGAACAACAGGAAACTTGCCTTGTTCATTGCTAGCATTCAAACCTTGTATGCAAAATTGTATAAAAACATGGATTTCTTGGTGAACTCCCATGGTATCCAGTGAATTGGCTCACTCACCGAAGCCAAATGCAGGAACCAAGTAAGGTCAGCGATAGATGAATACTTAGAAATATCTTGAGGTGAATAGACAGAACATGCAGAAGTTTATTGGTGGTCCTGTCCAAATTAACATGATGTTGCTCATGATAAAGACAAAAGTACATACTGGTTCCAAGTCGATATACCCAAATTCCATGGAGGCTAGAGCCTATTTCTAGCCAGACATCATCACACAGTTTGAGGGAATCATTGCACAATACAAAGTTTGGCACTGTTATGTGACAGAGACACATCAAGTGGAAGGTGTCGAGCTAGATTTGCCCCAAATTCAAGCATGATATTGTTTTTTCTTATTAGGATGTCTAGTAGGATCTACCTAATTTTGTCTCATATGGGTATGAGTAATTATAATATTATTTTGTAAATAATTTGTAAGTGAAATTCCAAGTGTGAATATTAGACTGTGAACAATCATGATGTAATGTAATGAATCATTTTGTAAATAAGTTTAAGAGTCATAGGGAAGTCCAAAAGTCACAAAGGGGAGTTAAAGAGTCACCCCCTCTTGTTATAAATATACCCTCATAACTCACGTAAAGGGATTTGGGGGAGCCAAGATTTGGCTAGGCTTAGGCTTAGAATTAGGAGTTTGGGATTTTTGTGAGAGCCTTGGCTTCTCTATAGCATAGAGGGAGTGTCTCTCTTTCGAGGAGCAGGTGATGTTGAATTCACATTCCACTATTTTGGCTAGTAGTCTATCAATGGTATATCTATGATTGGAACTTTCACTTTAATAAAGTCTCAGAGACGACAAATTTTCATGGATATATTGTGAATATAGTAGGACTATTCTTGCTGTATTTGTAATGTATGTTATTTAAATTACGCTCATGTGTATGAAGTACTTCGTTTGCATTGGTATGAATCTTGTTGAATGTTTGTTGTTGTATTATTTCATCATTGTTAAAATGTGAACTATTTCACATATTAGCTTGTGATGTCTTTATGCTTGTGTGTCTCTCTCAAGCTGCATACTGTTATAGGCTTCTAAGGGGTTCACTCATTTTCCCTTCATGTGTTAGAACCTTCATGCATCACACTTGAATTTTCACAATGTCACACACTTTCTCTCACAAAATTCACCGTACATCACTTTATGCATTAATGCAACCAAGGCACATCATTAAAGCCCACTGCACTAGAAACTGGGCCGTATTCTAGATGGGACTTCTACACGAAATGATGTGAAGCATAATTAGGAATTACTAGTACCATCAACATTGCTGGCACTAGAAGAAGGGGAAGATGACAAGATGAGCCCACGAAGTCTGGTTGAATATTTTCTATCTTTGGTGGCTTCTTCCCAAATCTTAGCCCCGACATGTTTTTCTAGAACCGCAAATCTAAAAGTGCCCGCATGAATAATTAGTGACATGTCAAATCTAAAATTAAATGTTAAGGGTGGAACAACCATTCTCAAGCACACAGCTCATTTTTTTGAATTTTGCACAAAACACAATATCCACTGTGAGGATGTTGCATGCAGGTTGTTCATCTTCACATTTGAAGCACACGTAAAGGAATGGTGTTACACATTTCATGTTGCTTCCATTCAATCTTCCAAACATCTTGTCACAGAGCTTGACCGCGTCTTTGACAAGTATGTTTATAAATATGTGTTCAAGAAAATCATGCGATTGTGAAAAGCACGTGATGAATATCTTGATGATTTTCATGACCATTTCATTCATTTTTTCTTTGAATTTTCTGAAGACGATGTTGATTGGAATTTGATGAAAGAAAAATTTGAATTTCTTGTTCACATTTCGATGAATCTGCAGGAGTATGAGTCTTTCAAAATTCACCCAATCTACCTTGGTTACAGAGCTTCTAAATTTGTGATGAATGAAGTTGTTGTTCCAAGTGACTCTTCGTCTTCCCCTCATCTAACATCTTCATTTCCGAGGGTTGAAGTGGGAGTACTTGAAAGTTCATTATATGATTTACCACCATCTTCTCCCACCCGACATACTCATAATTTAAGTGGAAATATTGGATTGTGAATCTGATATTTGCGATGATGTTGTATCTCCTTGTCCTCCATCCATTGATTCCTTTGGTCCTCGTGATTGTGAGTTGTTTGGTTCACCTGTTTCAACTATTTCTATTGATATTCATGAGGATCAAGTTTAGGATGGAGTTGGTGTTGAGCAGCCAAATTGCGATATCATTTATCATGACTATGTGTGGGAATATATCTCTGAATAAGAATCTACGATGAAGGATGATATTTCTTCTTCCGCACCTCTCCCTCATAATCTTGCCATATTCCATGATTCTGTCCTTCCTATTAAATATTTCAAAGCATCAGTTTCCTGATGATACTCAGAACTCGTGGGGTGTCAATTCCACAATCAAAAGCAGAGAGGAAAAATATTCTCTTCTTGATCCTCCCAATCCATCATCTGATCATTGTGAAGAATTATAGGGTGAACTTTTTCATTTTCAATCTTCCCCTCTTTATGATTCGTCAGATCATGCGGATTCCTATGTTTTTGATATTGAACATTCTTCTCATGGCTGTCGTGATCCTTTCACCCATTCATCTAGTCATGACTCTGATTTATCCACTAAGTCATCAGTCCTTGATGATCTATCTTTTGATGATTCAGAACTTTTGCAAGATGTCGAGACACTTTTGCCCAAGCCGATGGTTATGTTAGGTTCTCGTAGACTTGAGACTAGTTCCAATTTTGATCAAAATAGTGATGTATCTTTTAAGGCTCCTCATCAGTCCTCTCCACAAATTGAAAATCATTATGTTTCACAATTTTTGCATTCTCCATCCTTTTTGCACAATCCCATCATTCAATCTTTGGAGGAGACATACCTGGTGAGATTTGTTGTGAAACGAAAGTTTTCTTCTTTTTTTATGTTCACCCAATTTCGAAGTTCGAAAACCTGTTCTTATATGTTATGTTGTTGCAGTGTTTTTGAACACCATAATTCATTCACATAATGCTTTGCTTTTTCTTTTCTCTTATATTTTTCTCCACCCATTTTCAAACATCAGATGTCACGATCTGTACTATCTTATCTTTCTTGTTAGCTATTATTGTTGAACATCTTTCTTGATATGTGTTCCCTTGCATATATACGCCATCCGATGCGTTAGTGGTTACACTGGAAATTTCATTTTACATAGGTCTGTCATATTTTTCATTAGTGTAGGAGTAGGAGTAGTTTGTTTGTTTTCATTGCTTTCTTTTGCCTACATTTACTTTATGTCTTTCTCCTTTTTCTGTCTTTTTCATTTCTTTGAGTTGTAGGGTAGCTTTTGCATGAAACATTGATCTTTATAATTATGAAGTCATGGATGGAAACCCAACACTAAGCTCATAAACTGCCCAATCCATCCCTTGCGCTCAGAAAATGCACAATGCACTAAGCCAGGAAGTTGCCCATTTCCCCAGAATTGTGCAATCTTCCTTGGTAGTGTGCATGGCAAGTTTCCAAAAAAAGGAAAAAAGAAAAAAAATAAGAGAAAAATCATCCCTAGAAAATATGGATTCATTATTAGTGTCCTGAAGGTGGTACAGTTGCTATTTTTAGAAATTTCTACCAAGTGTCACTTTTCCCTTGATTTTAGGCATCTGCATAATAAACCCTAATCCACCAAAATATATTTAATTGATGCCTCTAGATCTCATTGTACATTCTATCTTGGAGCTCTAGCATTCCCAAGGAGATCAAGGAGTCTTTAGTGGGGTTTGCATCACTTTTTCGGGTGAGTTTTACTTATGTTGTCTTTTGCCGCTTTTTCTGTCGGTTTTCATCATTTCACTTTTGTGAGTGCATTTTTCTTGTTTCTCTTCATCGTTGTTGGAATTTTAACTTATATTAGCTTGTAGAAGTCTTGATTTAGTTTACCATTCGCCTTTCATAAGTGTTGCATCGATTTTCCTATTTTTTCACACCAATGATCGCCGTTTCGGCGACTCCCCTTGCGTATTTTCTTTTCCTTTTGTTTGTTGAGTTTTTGCACTTGATTCACATTGATCTATCCATAATTAGTCATATCTTCACTTTAACTTGCATTATCACTTAGATCTACTTATTTCTTGCACCCTTACCGGGCATATCTACACTTCACTTGGCCATGCACAGCCTTGCCCAGCTAGGCATTGAGCAAGTCCAAGGATCAAGCTAAGAGGTTGGCCTTTGAGACTACACAATGTGCAGTATAGGCTGGCTATTGGGATAGGGTCTCCTGGGGTAAATTTTGTAAACAATTTTGTTATTATTGTAAAGTCTTCACATTTTGAGGAGTGCAGTGCGAAGGTCATCATGAGTCAAATGGGTTTTAGGAAGCTCAAAGCCCCTTAGTTTGTTAGAAGTTAAGTTGTTTTATGACCTACCCATGGTTCGTTGACCATGCTATAGTAAAAGAAGATTATATAAAAGGGATTCATAGAGAGTCATACGAGATATCTAATATTGTATGGGTATTTTATCTAAGGAAGAAGTCCATATTTTGTACTTAGGCGGAGGGGAAGGCTCCTACAGCTGTGTGCGCGGAGACTTTGGTAAGTCCGTAGCTAAGTGTGCAGGCCCCTCTAGTTGTGTGTGTAGGGTAGAAAGAGTTTGTAATAGAAGATATGAATATAATAAAGACTGTTTTGGAGAAATATCTATGTATTTGCATGTTAATATTTACTTCTGAATTTACTTTGTATTCAGTCTGGTTACTGCAATTTATTATGAAACATGCTTAATAGATGCGCAAAAGTGGTAGATCTAATTAATTACATGATGTTATGAATGTTTAGAAAACTTAGCGAAGAGTTTAGATATGTTATCTGTAAGTTACTGTAATTTCTGTGTTTAAATGGTTAGGGTTCACGAATGTCGAAATAAAGCCCTAAGAATAACATAAACACATCACATAGACCTCTCCATGTAGAAATCTCATTCTGTCATGCCCCAATACTACCTCGGGTGAGATTAGAGCCTGCACTATGTAGATTGTCGCCGAAAGGGCCGGTAGTATATGGTTTTGTTGGTTAGCACAACTAACTATGAACCTCGGTTCAAGCCCCCTTAAGCCAAAAAATGGTAACGTTGCTGGGACTAGGATCTATATGATGATTATGTGATGAGAAATAAGTGGATACCTACTAAGAAAGAGATCGAAAGTTACACGAGTTTACAACTCAGGAAAACAGGAATTCACATATGTCAAAGGAAGAGTGGTTGAATAGATACCTGTATACAAAATTACACGAAATTTTCTTCTTCTCTTTTCCATGTGAATTATACAAATGGTTGTCTAAATTGGCGAACAGTCAAGGTACGTGGAAGTTGGATAATCCTATTGTGTGGATTCTAGAGTTTGTGAGGCACTTGGAAGCCTTAGAAAATAAGATTGTGAGGGTTGTCGATTATTGGATCAATACCATTTTGGATGGGTTCATTACTGAGTTCGCAATCAACACATCTGTCAGCTATAGTGAAGCTAAACACCAGTTTTTCAAAGGACCAAGAGATAAGTACCTAAAGTCCCTGAAAACATAGATTAAAATGCTATTGTGCGAGAAAAGGGTTATGCCATTGAATTGATGTTTAGAAGAGACTTGGCAGGAACTAGGCGAAGCGGAAAGACATTCAGAAGAGATCTACATTTAGGTATTGAGTACAATCCTATGTTGGGAGCATCTGATAGTGGTGAAGGGAGTAGTATTCTAAAAATGCCTCAAGGTGTGCTACAGATGGTAAATCAGGGTATCGTGAGAATACAAAATCCATCCACTCCGCCTCCACCATCACCTCCACCTCACACACCTACACCTCCACCTCCACATCCACTATTCAACATGGTGAATGCTATGAAGATGGTTGTATTCAAGGGTCTGGGGACAAAAGATCCTGAACAGTTTTGGTTTGTAGCAGATGTTGTGTGGAAGTCACAACAGATAATGGATGATGACCTGAAGAAAGCACATATGGTCACAAAATTGCAAGACAGAGCGTTGAGATGTTATATTAAGTATTGTCAACTCATCTAGTTGCAATGCTGAAGGTTATGAAGGATGTGCTAAATAATGAATTCAAGAAGCCTAAGTCACAAGCCTAGTTTGCAACAGAAGTCAAAGAGATATAGAAAAAGGTAAATGAGTCTGCATAGGATTTCAATTAGAGGTTGAAATGTTTGCTGCAACAGGATAATATGCAGATCATGGATGACCAACACAAGGATTGGTATATTGCTTCGTTATTATTCCATTTGAGATTTCCATTGTCACAACAAAAATTGGAACGCAAACTGAGGCATTGGAGATTGACATGAAGTTGGAAGCCTCGCCTATTTGGGATACGAATCTAGGAGTCCAACAGATTCAATCATAGTTGGCTAGCCTACATATGGAGTTGTAGAGCCTCAAGAAGGGAAAAGAAGTCTAGAATGAGGTCCACATAGAAGTTTGGTGTTTAAAATGTAAAAGCCATGGTCATGATAAGGATCATTTCCCGGTGTATCAGAATTATCTTGTTGGGGGAGGTCCTATCCCCTTGAAGCCAAAAAATACTGTTGGGACAAGTGTAGGTGTGGTACCTTGGTGAGATATTTGTCAGGTTATAGGAAAACATATGAAAAAAATTGTCATTTGTTGCGGAAGTTTGTGTAGACTCCCCAATAGTTGTTTTGTAATTTCTGTAATTCTGTGGGGCATGATGAGCACAATTGCTGAAGTTATGAATTAATGATGGAAAAAACACAAAAATATAGAGTAAATATGGATGCACGTCCTCAGGATCAAGGTGCAACTACAGCACAAAGTGGATTCCAAGGACGAGGAAGAGGATGCAGAGGAGGAACCGAAAGAGGTCGTGGCCAGATCATCTATTACAATTGCGAAGAACCAGGTCACTTTGCACGATATTGTCAGAATCCAATGCACCCCTCATGTCAATATTGTCGACAGTTTGATCATGTCATAGAATATTGTCCCATGCTCATCACAAAGATGCAAGAAAAGAAGACCCATTCCCAATACCCTACGTAGAATATCCAAATGATGAGATCAGAACCGCATGAAGATGGGCCAAGTGTTAATATTATTACCTGAAGAGGTATAGATACCAAGGAGGATAAAGGAAAACAACTAGAGGAAAATGTATGGTTTCACAAGGCTACTGACAAGGAGGTTGGATTTGATGTGAGTAAATTAAAGGAAATGTTTATGGAGGAAAAGAGGAGCTTCACGGATGCAGGAGATTCTACATCAAGGACTCAAAGTACGCACACAGAGAAGCCTGAAGGAGTTAGTACTGTGCAAGAAACAGATCCATCATTGTTGGCATCTTTCTTATAGACTTGCATGAAGCTCCTGAGGGACCAAAAAGTAGTAGAGGGACTGTAAGAGTTGTAGATAACTACACTGGCAAGGATAGGCCACTGCCGGAACAACACATGGTGCATAAGGTGGAGAAAGGTAAGAAAAGGATTGGCCGTGAAATGATATTAACTACCTAGATTTGAGAATTCGAAATGGAATAGGTAATCCTCGATTTGGGGTTTGATGCAAATGTTTTTCTAAAGAAAACCTAGGAAATAATGGGAAGGCTAGCACTATAGTGGTCCCTGATCTAGCTGAGAATGGAAAATAAAAGAAGTATCATTCCTATGGGGCGCCTACATGGAGTGACAGTGGATATTGAATGGGTGTGGGCCATAGTCAATTTTGAAGTGATCGAAATAGTGAACGACAGTAATCCATACTTGATGCTACTTGGCATTGATTTGGAATTTGATATGAATGCAGTCATCAACCTTAAGAAGTGCAATATGAAATTTGGAAAGAAGGAACTAAGGGTTATTGTTCCGTTGGATCTAGTAGAGGGTGCATGATATAATGAACCAGTCCATGATTATTATGAGGAAGATGATATTGAGAAAGTCTATAAGCTGACTGCATGAGATGAGGATTGGATCAACCCTACGGTAGATGGGTGAATTACTTGGGAGAAGGACAACTCCTACAACTCAGATTTAGATGAGGAGCTTGAGCACTAGTAGAACCGATTGCATGAGGTATCATCAATGCGATGCATCAGGCTCACTAAGTCACTTTGATGTATATCCACTGATGTACGCAACTTACTGTATTATGATGGTTTAGAAGATGTCAATTTATTTTTGGATAAATTTGAAAGGGATGTATTGGAGGAAAATCAGTTCCAGGCATTGGAAATTTCATTGAGAGCTATGCCTACCAGATGGTGGGGTACACATAAGAATAGCTTTGCAGATTGGAAAAAATATCGATTGGTGATGAAGCTGTGATTTGGGTATGCTAATACCCGCATTACGGAGAAATATACAGGAAAGGATGATTCGCACGAGTATCTGGCTTGATGGACGAAAGCATGGGGAGAAGAACCACAACAAGAATGGGTTCGCATATTCTGCCACACTTTGGATATGATTCTGATGAACTAGTATCTAGAAACAGAGCTGCGACATGGAACCGGAGAATGGGATGTTCTAAAGGAAAGTTTTGTCTTAACTTTCAGCTTTGACGATGGATTTGAGTGTTTTAACAAAGCATTACAGGCAATCAAAGCTGCAATATTCATAATTTCTGAATAACATGTTGTGTGGGTACAACCAAGCTAGAGTACGCAACTACGCCATGTGCTCAAATGCTACACTGTGACCACTGAGGAAGGCGAAGAAGATCCTAGGAACATAAATACACCTGAGTAAAAAGGGACAACATGAAATCACAGGGCCTATAGTGGAAGTCCCTAATATCTCAAAGCCCTTGAAGACCAAGTAGGTGAATATTGGATCAGAAGCACAGCCGAAGTTCACAAACATAGGCGACTATTGGGATGCAGACACAGTGGAGAAGGTAGCAGAGTCATTGTAGGAGTATCAGGACTTGTTACCCACCAAGTTATCTAATCTGAAAGGGATAGTAGGGGATCTGGGTGTCATGAAGAGCACTCTGAATCCAGATGAGAAGCCATTGAAGCAATGCCCATACTAGTTGAATCCTAAGTACAAGGAAAAGGTGCATGAAGAACTAGATAAGATTCTCGCAACCAGGATTATTGAATCTGTCGAAGAATCAAACTGGGTCATTCCTATGGTGGTTTAGGAAAAGAAGATGAAGGCAGAAATTTAGATCTACATAGATTTAAGGAAGCTGAAGGATGCTTGTGTCCATGATCCATTTCCTACGCCATTCACAGATGAAGTATTGGAGAATGTTGGTGGTCATGAAGCTTAATCGTTTACAGATAGGTTCTCAAGGTATCATCAGATCAATATCGTGCTAGAGGATAGGAGTAAGACTACCTTCGCTACTAAATGGGGTTATTTTCAGTATACAATTATGCCTTTCGTACTTAAAATTTTTCTGCAATCTTCTCTAGGGTGGTAGTCGTAGCTTTCAAAGAATTTATTCAGAAGTTTTTGGAGGTTTACTTTGATTATTGGACAGTGTTTGAGTTAGTAAATAGGCATGTTTCCAATATTCACCTCATGTTGGATACTTGTCAAAAGTATTAAATATCCCTTAATTTGAAGAAATTCATATTCTGCATATCGTATGGGATACTTTTGGGCCATGTTGTCTTCAAGCAGGGGATGATGGTAGACCCTGCCAAAATTGTAGTAATTATCAATTTGGAGCCTCCAAAGAATGTAAAAAAACTATGCATGACGTTGGGCCATACATGATATTATAGGAATTTTATCAAAGCATATGCGTAGATCATTGCGCCCATGGAAAAATTGTTGAAAAAGGATGCAACATTTTTCTGGGACGATGATTGCCAGAAGAGTTTGGATGCCTTGAAGGAAAAAATGGTCACCATGCCTATTCTAGTGTTCCCCAACTGGAAGAAGGAGTCCCATGTACATGTAGATGCATTCTACATAGCACTAGGAGTTGTTCTAACTCAATTAGGCAAAGGTGATATTGCCCATCCGATATTGTTTGCGAGAAGGAATTTATCGAGGTTAGAAAAGAATTATTCAACCAAAGAGTGTGAAGGAATGGCAATGGTGTATGCACTTCAGAAGTTCAAACACTATTTTTTTGGTGCACACTTCAAAATGTACACAAACTATTCTGCTTTAAAGTACCTGGTCAACAAGCCTGTGTTGGGGGGGAGGGGGGATTTGTAGGTGGTTGCTGCTCTTTCAAGAATATGAATTTGAAGTAATTGGGAAGCTAGTGTGATTGAATTCTGGACCAGATCACCTCTCGTGGATTGAGAATGGTGTTGAATCTACAAATATGGAGGAGGGGCTTCCTGATGCGCAACTCTTTTCTATACGTGTCATGGATGAACATTTTGCAGACATAATCTAGTTATTGTCTATGGGTACCACTCTAGAAGGGTACACAAAACAACAAAATAAGGAATTGGTGGTCAAGGCTGCACATTTCTGGACACTTATATAAAATGGGATCCGATGAAATATTGCGGAGGTATGTCGCAGAGTATGAACGCCAAAGTATCCTTGCTGAAGTGTATGGAGGCGTTGCGGGAGGACATTATGTGGGAAGAGAAACTGCGTAGAAGATCCTACGCATAGGACTATGGTGGCCAACTTTGCATAAGGATTCCAAGGCTTATTGCAAGACATGTGATGCTTGTCAGAGAATAAGGAGGTCATCGCAAAGAGATGAATTGCCTCTGAACCTACAAGTGTCATTACAGGTGTTCGATAAGTGGGCAATAGACTTCGTGGGACCAATTTAGCCCCTGAGAAAGAAGATAGGAGCTCGATACATCATTACAGCAACCGAATATTTAACCAGGTGGGCTGATGCATAGCTTCTAAAGGATTGTAGTACAAACACAACTGCAAAGTTCATTTTTTAATACATTTTATCTCGTTTTGGCTACCCTAAAATCTTTATGAGCGATAGGGGTTTGCACTTCTTGAATGAAACAATTGTAGCTTTTCTTGAAGAATTCCAAATGTATCACCAGAAAGGTACATCATATCATCCTGAAGCAAACGACATAGTGGAAGCATTTAACAAAATCATGGAGAATGCCTTAAAGAAGATTTGCAATGCGAAGAGGAATGATTGGGATGTGTGCATACCAGTTGTTCTATGGGCGTATAGAACTACCTTTGAAAATTTGACTGGACAAATGTCATTTAGACTAGTTTATGGACAAGAAGTTGTAATGTCGATGGAGTACATTGTGCCTTGCTTACGGATTGTTGTAGTTACATACATGGCCGATCGAGATACCATGGAAGAACACCTCATGCAACAAATTGAGTTGGAGGAAGATCGCTTCTTGGTGGGTTTTCATTAGTAGGTGCAAAAGGATCATGAAAAGGCATGGCATTATTGCCATATTAAATAGGTCACCTTTAAGAATGGAGCTTTCGTATTGTTGTATGATAGTAAGTTCATGAAGTTTCCAAGAAAGTTCCAAATGCATTGGCTGGGACCATATATTGTTAAGGAGATCATGGATGGAGACATAGTTCAGCTCGTGAAATTGAAGGGGGAGTTGTTTCTAGGAAAGGTCAATGGGAGTCAGTTAAAGTTGTACAAGGGTGATCCCACCCTTGTGCAATGACTATATGGATGCAGGATAGTCTTAATACTCCAGGAAGTTGCAAGAGGGTACGAAACTATAAACTACACTACCAGTAGGATAGTTTGGTGAAGTGGATGGGTTGCACAACGAATCAAGGAAAGGCGCAAAGGAGAGTTGCGTCGAAGGAACTATGCTAGCACGGTGGGTCCTGCATAGCCTAGCCAAAAAGTGACCGTTGGAAGCACTATAGATGATTGGATGACAATTTTTTTGTTAAAAGGAGCAGGGGGAGCGTATTTAAGGAGCATACTTTGGAAATCTGCTGCCAAAACTACATTAATGATAGGTATCTGGAGGGAATGGATGGATTTGAATTCAAATTACATTGTAAATACAACATCTCGCTCAACATTCAAACACTTTTCTTCCTGAGAATTGGTGTTGATATTTTGCACTTTAGTTTGCACCAAGAGTATTGTTGTATGTCTGCATAAGAGTGGGAAGTACTCCGAGAGAAGATCTTACAACTAGGATTAGTGAATTTAACAAACTAGCAGCGTGAAAAATTCCTGGAGAGAATGACGACAACTTGACCTAAGCCAGAACAACCTTTGCCTCCTACTGTCCCTACTACAACACCTAGGCCCCCGAGGCCTAAACCATCCAGAACAAGAGATAAGAAGCAGAAGAAGCCCCAACTGGCACTGGTGTGGAAATCGCCACACAAAAATCCAATGGAGCTTCGACAAAAGGAAAAGATGGACAGATCCAAGAAGTCGACGGAGCCCCTGCACCTAGATGAGGAAGAATTAACTTGGGGTATTGAGGAGATTGATGCATAGGAGGCTGAGCCGATAACTCAGCTACTATCATATATACCACCAAGAAAATCCATGGCCAAAGTTCATGGTCTCCACACCTTTGCTGTCAGAGAATGTGTTGTTTGAGGAAAATCTGCTGGCCTCAATACCATACTTAAAAATGGAGGATTGGGACCTAGGGGATCATGAAAATTTCCAACAGTTAGAGCCAATCAAATACCTGAAGAGGGTGTATTATGAAGAATCAAATATTACGCGACTTGAGACAATGAAATGGGTGGCCGGAGTTGGGTGGGGAGGCTATTAAACATGATGTGGGTCTCACAATTTATTCACAATGCCATTAATACAGTTTGTGTGAGATAATTATTGATGGTGGTGCATGATGGGTACCTGTGGTTAGTAGGGCCCATCTTGATTATTGACATGTTGATTCATAGAATAACATTGCTGCCTTACTCAGGAGTGGACCCTACAAGTGCATTTCTGGGAAAATCATAGGAGAAAAAGTTGGCGGACCAAATGAAGAGCAACTTTGGCCTGGTAACGAAGTTGCATGGTTATTCAATTCATTCCATTTTCAATGGCGTAGTACAGTTTGCTACAAAAATTTTGGCCGAGAAAATTATGAGAAAGTGTTGCGCTAATGAAGTGGCAGCGCAAGTAGTATCTTTGGTTGTGCAATGTGCCAAATGATTCCAATACAATTGGGATTAGTACTTATGTCACAAATTTTTGTAGGATTTTAGAGAGGCCCAATATGAGGGAAAAGTACTCCACTACACGTGGCTGCTGTTGTTGATTGTGTTGGTGGCATGAAGGGTGCCCGAAGAAGGTCATTTCCCTCGGCATGATCCAGATTTACCCGAAGCCGCGAAGTTCTCGCTACAGGTGACCAAGGACCCTGAGCGTGTTATGGAGACAAAGATTTTTTGGGTCTTTTTTGAATTTGAGTTGAGGATGGTGATTAACTAGCAGCCAAGGTTATCACGCAGTATGTCAGTGTTGTTGATTTCAAGGAAGATTTTCATAATCTACACATCCACGCAAAGAAAGATGCCATGGTAACATGGCACAAGTTGTCTTAGTTGTCGAGGACGATATTATAAGGGTCATTAGTAAATGGCCGAGCGACTGGTTCATCCCTTTTGATGCTAGTGCAGGAACTAGTAAGGTTGTTGGGGGTGAAGTAGCACAGACCACAACAACAGTAGCATCAACAGAAGAGAAGAAGAAGGAAGCTTGGAAGGCTTTTGTGAAAGAGAAGGCCACGACAAAAGAAAAGGCCACACAATAGAAAGAATTTGCTGCAAAGGAGAAAGAAGCAACAAAAGAGAAGGTCTCTGCCAAAGATATCGATGCAGAAGAAAACTACGACTACGTCATAGGTCACTATTGACCTCGGTGAATCAGAAATAGAATGCACCAATGTGGAGGGAGAGACAGAGGGTGAAGAGGAAGCGGGCATAGGCTTGGAATCCCCCTTCATTGTCAAAAAGAGGCAGAAGCAAAGTTCTACAGGGTCATGCAAGAAACAGAAGTCAAACAAATCACTGAGCATGACGCCTATGGTCCTCATGGAGGAGAACCTAGACGAGATCAGTAATGTGGTCCGTGACGCAACAGAGAATAGATAGAACCACATCGAAGACTAGTATCATCAGATGCTGGATAAGGTGTAGTAGAGCCTGAGGGAATTGTAAGTCCAACCAGGCATTATTCAAGTGAATGTGGGATAGGAGAGCCTGAATCAAGTGAGTGGGTCAGCCTTAGTAGCAGAGCTCACCATAGACCTCCGCATAGTGTAGTTACTTGAGGGGTCACTGCACGTTTAAGCATCAGAAGATAGGGTGTGCCTCTTACACATGAAGGATTTGAGTCTGAACTTGACGACGCTTCCTATTCAAGCACTGCACGAGTTGTATCAAGGGGTATCAGATGAGCTCAGAGTTCAAGAACAACACGCACTAATGATCATTAACAAAGTCAAAACCAATAATCAACAAATTTTTGAGGAAAAGGCACAGGCCCTCAAGGAAAGGGAGGAAGTGATGGCGTGAAGGCAACAACTAGAAGCAACAATAGCATGGGCCTGTAGTGAGCTTCTCGAGCTCCAGATTTTGACAGAAGTGGCCTCTGTAGAGAATATTCAGAAGCTAGCTGCCACAATAAAGGGGTTGAAGGAGGAAATTGGCAAAGTTTGATTTGAGCTACAGCTGTAGATCTCTGAGCTCCAACTTACAATGCAGTCAACCACTCCTCTAGAAGTCAGACAATAGTGTGAGGCTTCTATTAAAGAAGAGATGGCTACATTAGAAGCTGCAGTCAAGGGCGACACCCATTTTTTGAACAATCCACAGAACTGTGGACCTCGTTGCAAGAGGACCCAACTTTGCAGAAGATTGAAACCGATATCCGAGAAATGCAAAGGCAGTTCGATGAGATCAAGTCTACAACATGAACCTTAGCACTAGTGAAAAGTTTCAACAGATTATAGGATGGAAAGCTCACCCATAGTGAGATCAATGAGCTGGGTCGAAAGGAATCCATCGTATCTTCATGGATGTAGTCCTAGGTGGATGAAGCCAGTCAGTTGACACTATTAGTACAGAGAAAGTGGAAGGGGATGCAGCAGACGCAGAGAAACATGGGCCTCATAGTCAAGGGCCCAGTCATAGAAAAATTGGTTGATGAATTTTGTTAGGCTACTGTGCAGGGAACAATAGATATTAAAGTATTGAAGATAGAATTCAGTGAGTTGCAGGAGAATATCTAGGCACCAACAGTAGAGTGACTCGAGGATGAGTCACGACTTTGTGTTGGGGGCCTATTGGGATAGGGTCCCCTGGGGTAAATTTTGTAAACAATTTTGTTATTATTGCAATGTCTCCACATTTTTAGGAGAAAAGAATGAAGGTCGTTAGGAGTATGTAATAGAACATCTAAACATAATAAAGACTATTTTGGAGAAATATCTATGTATTTGCATGTTAATATTTACTTCTGCATTTACTATGTATTCGCTCTGTTTACTGCAATTTATTATGAAACATGATTAATAGATGCACGAAAGTGGTAGATCTAGTTAATTGCATGATGTTATGAGTGTTTAGAACACTTAGTGAAGAGTTTAGATCTATTATTTGTAAGTTACTGGAATTTCCGCATTTCAAGTGTTAGGGTTCGCGAAGGTCATAATAAAGCCATAAGAATAATAGAAACACATCACATAGATGTCTAGATGCAAAAACCTGGTTTTTTTTATCCCCCAATACTGCCTCGGGTGAGACTGTAGCCTACACTACATAGGTTGTTGCCAAAAGGGCCAGTAGTATAGGGTTTTGTTGGTTAGCACAACTAACTCTGAACCTAGGTCCAGGACCCCTTAAGCCAATAATTGGTTCCGTTGCCAGGATTGGGATCTATTTGAGGATTATTTGATGAGAAATAAGTCGATACTGACTAGGAAAGAGATAGAGAAATGGATAGATCAGAATTTGGACGAGTTTGTAGCTTAGGAAAACATGAATCTGTGCCTGTCAAAGGAAGAGTGGTTGAATAGATACATGTATATAGAAGTACACCCGTAAACTTACCAGTATATTCAAACACTCAATTTTCTATGGAAAATGAATTAGATATTACATGGAATAAAGTGAATGAAGCCTTTTCAGCAAAGAGCTTCAAATCAGATCTAAAGGACCGAAAAGTATACATTAATGTTCAACAGTCAGGATTTCTTAGGATTTCTAGATTGTTTCACATAATGGTGTGAATATTATGACTTTGAGAAATGCTAGCAGATGGAAGCTTGCTACTTTTCTAGTTCAGATTATCCTCTCATGTACCATTTTCTTGAGCCAAAAGCGCTCATGGATTCATACTTTTATGCCACCAACAACTATGTGAGAATGAAAGAAATTATTAAAGGCTAGTGAAAGAGCCATCAAAGTTTCTACAGACACCCACCAATACTTACATGACAAAGTCTCTCAAGAGGGCTTATCAGCTCTTGGTTTTCCTAGCTTGCAGAATATACAACTAGCAGAGCAGTGAGACCTTTCCTGAAGGGTGGGAAATATTATTGAACTAGGTTGTGAATGAGGGGAAGTCATTCAATTATTCAGACCTGTTGGCTCAATAGTTAAGTATCCATGTAGCAAACACCCAAAATATTCCCAAGGGTGGGCAAGTCAGATTCTACATGTGTGCATATCTACTATATGCAATCTATGCACATAATGCATTCCCTAGCATGGATTAGACTTGGACACCATGGGGACCTACCGTGTATATCGACTATAGATTTCTATCGGATTTCAGCCATAGAGGAATAATGGAGAAGCCAATTGACCACTTCCTCATTCCACTATACAAGATGATATTTGAGGAAGAACCACCTTGCATGTAACATGGGGTAATCGAAGCAATATCTAAGATCGTCGATTGGTTTGCCTCACCAAATGGCACATTACTTAGAGAGTTCGACAGTAAAAATTCACCGCATCATTTTCCAAGATATGCCACTCATAAGCTTGTCATGCAAGAAGTTGCATATAATCTATCCACATGGTTGTCAGCAACTTTGCATAGAAAGAAGAAAACACCTTGGCAAACTCTTCCTATGCAATTTGGATTGTTAGAGATCAAGAACTTGAAGATCACGGATACCAAAGGGAAGGTGATAGAGAAGTTTTCATTTAGTACTCGGGACTTTAATCTGTACAATCTCCATGGTATTTTCAAATACCACTGTGTGAGAGTTCACTTTTAGTGGTTTAGTGGGACATTTCACTAGATGAAGGAGGATCCATGGATGAATTTTTATAATTCCTTGAAGTCCCGCGAGATGGCTCTGTAGAAGGAAGATACTATGGAAGTAGTGCTAGCAGAAGGGAGAAACCCCACACAAAATAAGGGAAATAGAAAGGTTGCTTATAGTCCAGGGGGAGAAGAAAGTTGCAAGATGAAATCAGATCCAACTATTATGAAAATGGCTTTAACAGTAAAGGTAAAGAGGAAATAGAGGATTTAGATAGAAGAATGGGGGAAGAGGGAAGAGAAGAGGAGATTGGAGGAAGAAAATTAGAATCAAGAGAAAGAAGAGAAGCAAAAGCAGGAAAAAGAATAAAGGCAAAGAGAAATAGCAGAAGAAACAACGTGGAAACACATTGAAGAACAAGAACAAAATCGGAAACCAGTGGAGGAGAGCGAACAAATGTAATACAAAGAGCTTTCTCAACAAGTTGAAGAATTAATTAAGATTGTAGACATGGAGGAAGAACTGGAGCCAAAGAATCAAATGTTGACCTGATTCCTAGCACACGCAGGTCTCTATTCATTCTCCACCACCTCCAGCAGCAGAGTCAGCTCCAAGCAAGGAAGAGGAAGTTCTTCCTCTTGATAATGATCTAGTTATGGATGTGTACAATTTGTCATATGATGAAATTTAGAATAACATTGTACAAGCACGTAAGAATAACTTTCCCGATGACCTCACATCTCCTACATTTATTAGAGAAATGGTGATTATAACAAACACTAGAAGGAATTTGAATGCCGTTGCCACAACCAACTTGGATTTCATAGGTGTAGCAAAGTCGAATACTAAGTTTTTGATGGCTGAGAATAAGGAATTGGCAAAGAACTTGCAGGATGTAAGGAAAGAGGTTAAACATCTTCGAGCAGCAACTCAGAATGCAAATTCTACATAGGTCCATCTAGGGGAGTTGAAGGAAGAAATACTTGGCAAAGTATCAACACTTGGAGAGACCATGCGGAATCTCTATAAGGATTTTGTTACCGTGCATAAGGAATTTTTCCACTTGCACAACTTGTACAAAAGTGTAGATATTTTTTCAAAACTCTCATAACTATACAAGCATCCATTGTTGTCATGCATGAATGGTCAATGCAATACAAATGGGCACTGCGTGATCTGGGAAAGAAAACAAAGGAGGAGGTAGAGATGGAGAAAGTGAAGGTTCATATTCTCATCCTGAACAACAAGTAGCACACCTCGTTCATTGCTAGTATTCAGGCCTCGTATTCATAATTGTATAACAACATGGATTTATTGATGAAGTCCCACATGATCCCATTAGTTGGCTAGATCAATGAAGAAAAATGCAGGAACCAAGTCAGGCAAGAGATAAATGAATACTTGGAGTAGTGCAAATAGATCACCACTAAAGGAGATGTTGAAGTCAACAAATAGAACATGCATACGTATATCAACGGTCCTATCCAAGTTAGCATGATGTTGCTCATGATAAAGAAAAAAGTACAGATCGATTCTAAGTCAATATACGAAGATGCCATGGAGGGTAGAGTCCATTTCTAGCTAGCCATCATCGCACTATTTGAGGGACTCATTGCACAGTACAAAGCTTGACACCGTTATGTAAACAAGACACATCAAGTGGAAGTTTTCAATCTAGAGTTTCCCCAAACTCAAGCATGATATTGTTTTGTCTAATTAGGATATCTAGTGGGCTCTACATAATTTTGTCTCATATGGTATGAGTAATTATAATATTCTTTTGTAAATAATTTGTAAGTGGAATTCCAAGTGTTAATATTGGAATGTGAAGAGTCATGATGTAATGTAATGAGTCATTTTCTAAAGAAGTTGAAGAGTCACGGGGAAGTCTAGACGTCACAAATGGGAGTTGAAGAGTCACCCCCTCTTGTTATAAATATATGCTCATAACTCATGTAAAGGGCTTTGGGAGAGCCAAGATTTTGGCAGGCTTAGGCTTAGAAACAAAAGCTTGGTAGTTTTGTGAAAGCCTTGGATTCTCCATAGTGTAGAGGGAGTATCTCTCTTTGGAGGAGCAGGTGATGTTGACTTCATGTTCCATTATTGGGGCTAGTGGTCTATAAATGGCATATGTATGATTAGAACTTTCACTTTAATGAAATCTCTGAGGCAGAACATTTTCATGCATATATTGTGAATATAGTAGGACTATACTTGTTGTATTCACAATGTATGTTATTTACCTTACACTTATGATTATGAACTATTTCATTTTCATTGGTACGAATCTCGTTGAATGTGTTTTGTTGTATTATTTCATCATTGTTAACTTGTGAACTATTTCACATATTAGCTTGTGATGTCTTTATGCTCGTGTGTCTCTTACAAGTTGCATATTATTACAGGCTTCTAAGGGACTCACTCATTTTCCTTTTATGTGTGATAACCTTCATGCATCACACTTGACTTTCCATAGGGTCACACACTTGCTCTCAACAAAGCAACCATACATCACTCTATGAATTATTGCATCTAAGGCTCATCATTAAAACCCATTGCATCGACAACCAGGACATATTTCGAAGGGGACTCGTACACCAAATGGTGTCAGGTCTAATTTGGACTTCATATCGGGGAGATCCCATGTATTTTGGCAGTTCTAGCAATGTCAACACTTTCATATCCTCATGACTCTTGACTATACAACTTCTAATGACCTTTGGACTTATAGAACCCTTGGACTTCCAAATGACTTTTGGAATTACATATGACTCTTGAAATTACTTGTACTTTGAATTTTTATACAAGGCTCTTTTGTCTATACATGACTCGTTTACTTCCACTTCTTTGTTTTTATAATAGTTACATTATTACATCATAACTTCCACATAATCATGTGGTGAGGACATGACAAGTCACTATCATTGATGACTTGGACTCGTAGTGACTGATGACATGGAATTTCTTCAATAGGTGACATGGATAACACTAGTGTCTTTGCTCTTGTAGCTTTTGGTCATTGATGTCTTCACCCTCCAAAGGGTCTTTGATCTTATGGATTCTCTAGAGATGCTTTGATCATCAAGATTTCAATGTGTTCTTTTTTCTCAAATGCTTCCTTTGACTTTCATATTTACCCAATATTCTCCATGCATCCTTTCCATGTTGTTCTTGAAATACCTATAACTGGAATCACTCATGTCAAGAAAACATCAACCTAAATATCTTCTTTTATAACATGTTTCATGTAGATTTCTTGTTTATGTCTCAACAATGCACATAGGAGGAGTAAGGAGAAATTTTGGGTGCAAGGGAACTCCTCGAAAGGCTGAAGGATTGAAGAGATGAATCTTCTAGGCTTTAGTGTGTGCTCATGCACTCAAGAAGAAAGAGAGAAACTCAATGGAGGGGTCCAAATGATGAAGGAAGGGAATTCGGGCTTCGCAAGTGTGTTATATGCTCAAGGGACACATGAAGGGCTCATGGCACACTGTCAAAGGATATAGGATCAGTCTTCAGGGCTTCAGGGTGTACTCATGTGCTCAATAGGGCAAAGAAGTGCATAAGACGCATTGCTAGAGGCTGAAGGGGTTAGGATTCATGGCTTCAGGGTGTGCTTATTCACTCAAGAAGGGAATAGTTCTTTGAGTTAAAGGAATGTGCTCAAAGTAAGACTTAGTTCTTCAAGGAAAAGTTCGGAACAAGGAAGGGGAATGATTTTTAGGATTGCAAAATGCACTCTTGGAGCACATAGGGCACACTTCCAAAAAACAAAATATTCTTGCTCAAGGCTTAATAGTGCACTTTTTCCCTCCTTACCTTAACGGGTTCACTTGTGCAATCAAAATTTGTCTAAGTCTGGAGGATAGAACAAGGGGAAAACACAATGCGTTTAGACATGAAATCATGTGTGACACATACCAACTCATCAATAAAACTTAGACATACTTGAAAAATGATAAATAAACATAAAAATGCTACTTTACATACATTCCCCAAATAAAACAAATATAGTGTGTGTGGTTGCGACCAAAAAGTGTTGTTTTACAACAAAGAAAGGTGTCATGACCATGACATGTACTAGAGATATTCTAAATAGTGCAGTGACACATAAGAATGTTCAATAAAAATTGAAACTTATAGAATAAAATGAAACAACACTTGATGATCAAGGCGACACTTGATGTGATAGTGAGGTAGGATCCAAAATTTGAATGTAGTGAAATTTTGGAGGGTGTTGTAACAACAACAACAGTTTGATAAACACGTGAGGGAGGAAATCATGAGAGGCATGTCCAAGTCAAATATTGAAAAATTAATCTATTGTGAGTATACCAAGGAGATATGGGATAAAGTTCAGTCCATTTATGATATATAAATGCAAGTTGTATGTGATGTCAAGAGGCTTTCCCTGGAGGATGAAGTAGTCAAAGACTCAAAGAGAATTGCAAATCATGAATCGAAGGATGATTCTCCTGTATCAATAAGCCAAGTTTCTGATAAGAACTCAGAGGATTTACAGGAGATGCAATCTGCAAGTAAGTTGTTGTTTTGTATTTATTGTAACACTATAGGCCATTTATCTTCAAATTGATCAATTGCAAGTATTAGTGATAGTGAGTGCTGCTCATCAAGTTGTATTAAAGAAGGAAATAATTTAATAGAAATATCATATTTGGACAATGGTCAAGAAGAAATTGGGTCCATCTCTGGTGAAGAGGAAGAAAGGAGGAAGAAAGGATATCTTATGTGTCATAAAGTGAACAAGATCAAGAACAAGATGTGACTGAAATAGACACTAGCAATGAATCTAGTGGCTCCACAATTGAGTTGGAAGATCTTGTAGAACAAATTTATTTGAAAAAGTAGCTTACATTAGCCCTTGAGGAAATCAAGAATATAAAATCCGTAAATATGGAGTCAGAAGTAGAGAATAAGACATTAAGAGAGCAATCGATGAATCTTCAGAAGCATGTAAAGAATTCTGAAGCTTTTGAAGATATTCAAGGAAGCCATTGTTCCTCTCACACCGAGACAATATTGGAAGATGAAAGTGACTAAAAAAAAACAGTAAAGGGACCCACCAACTTGGTTAAAGGAAGACACAACAAGACTTTATTGGATGAGAAAGGAATGCATCCCCTCACATGTTTTTATTGTAGCAATATAGGGCACTTTGCCTCCAAGTTTCCAGAGAAGAAAAATAAGGTGCAACAAAAGAAGTGGAACACTAAAATTCAGCCATAGCCATGAGTTGCTAAGAGAAATTCGAACAACCAAGCACAAATAAGTTTTTCCTCTCAAAGGAAATATTTCCAGTGGCAAATACCAACAAGAGAGTGAATATCAATCTAAGAAATTGGACAAGCATAAGATTTGGCAAGAAGAATAATTCCTTTGCCCCATTTTTAAATAAAGTCAAATGCCACAGGTGTAATAATTATGGGCACAAAGCAGCTACATGAAAATTTGGAAAGAATTCACCTCCCTTCCATATCATTGCAAACAGAGGCATGGATTATGTTGAGAGCCACCAAGGACAAGTACACAAGATTTATTTCACCACTTATAAAAAAAAGTTGGTCGAATGATACATGAAGGCAACAAAGACTAGTGTTTGGCTTTGAATATTATCAGTGTAATATTAGCATATAAGAGTCTGAATTTCCCGTGGTTGATCTCTCAAATAACCTGTAATAACTAGAGACTCCAATCAAATAAAAGGAGAAGTAGCTATTCTAGTTCTTAGTAGTAGAGAGCAAGAGGTAAATTTTAGATTGGCTTTAATTGGAGATAACAAGAAGAATAATCAGTGGTTTTCGAGGAGATCACTAAGTCACACAAGAATAACAGACCAACATAAGAGATCAACTCATGCTGCTTACCAAAATCAACATACCCAGGTGTGGAAGAAAAAGGGAGATAATATGATTGGGGGGAGTAGATCCCTTGCTCCTCTTCATTGAAAAGGAGAGGTTAAATTCAAGGGAAGCAGAAAGGTCTGATGTAATGAGAAGAAAGGAACATGAATAATATTACATCTAAACGATAAGGGAAGTATGCCTTTGTTTTCCCGAGTTTATGAAATTGTTGAAGAATATTGTAGTTGTTGAGTATTGTGTTATTTTGTTAGACTGAGTATGTAGAGATGATGAGGACAGAATAGGGATGTGCTCACTATCAAATATTCATTGTCTCATGTTATAATTTTACAAACTACTAAATTCTGAGAGGCAACATAGTTTCATGGGGAGAATACTCAAGTTGAGATTCGAGAATTATTTTCTTCCATTAAAAATTGGTATCATCAATTGGTATTAGTTGTTTGTTGCTTAAGGAAAAACATGGAAGACATTGGCTAATGATGTTTGTTGCATATTAATGTTTCCTGAATGAGTAAAGATTTGTGTTGCAGGTATGATGAATGCTTTGAATGATTGGTATCAGGCATCAGAGTTGCAGTGAAAGCAACATGATCACATGAAAATAACACTCATTTATCAAGTGATCAACAATTTGTACAAGTAACATCAATTCACAATTGGTATCATTGATCTCAAAGATATTAACAATTGGTATTAATTGTAATTAGCTTTTGTCAGAATGCGGCATTCATATTGTTAGTAAGGATATTTTCAGTCCAAGTGTTGATTGAAAGAGTCGTGATTTACATGTTAATGTTAATGTTGAGTCCAATTGAAAGTGGTGAGTCTGTTGTCATTAGAAGTATACCAAGTGATGTACAAGTTGAGTTGTTGGTCTATGGTGAGAACCACTCTATGAAAGCACTTTAAGTGATGTACTTTGTTGTTCATTAGTTGACAATTTGATGGTGTCATTCATAGGATAGTTTTTTGCTAGAGGTCAGGTGTATATGTCTAGGAAGGCACTATTATGAATATAATCCTAAATGAGACTCAGAATAGCAGGAATTATTTTTTTCATGGCCTAGTTACACATGCATGTGTTATTTTCACAAGAGATCCCTCTTGAATACTTGAGGTAGATATTAGGAGTAATTACTCCTTTCTTTTCAACTCAATATTCTTCATAGGATAAAGATGAAATTTCTTGGATCATATAAAAAGTACCCAATGTTTTTAGCATAAGAAGAAGCAATTTGAAGGTCCGCAATATCATAAAGATAGATGGATATTGTTCATAGCGCGAGCATGTTAGTATCTTTTCCATAAATTGTAAATCAAACAAAATATGGAGAAGAACGGGGGAGAACTATGTTGATCAAACGTGAGAAGTATTGATAACCATTGGCGATGTAGTTTTGTTTGATCAAGGTGTTTCCATCAATGCCAGAAGGGGGTAATTTTATAAATATGTTGTCATTAACGGAAAAGGAAAATAATTAATAATGTCTTCATTGATGGCAATGGAAAAGCTAAAAAGACTACAAGAAGAAGGAATATAAACAAATGTATGGAAAAGGTGTTAAATCTCAAAATGGTGAGCAATAGTGGTGGAGATAAGTGGTGAAGGTGCAGTTACATTTAAGCCAGTTCCAGTGTAGGAGATCACCTCAAACATAGGTGAAACCCACTGATATGGAAATCGGTTTGAAAGATATTTCCAATGGTATGTGATTTAGAAATGACCTCCTTCATTGAAAGATATGGGCAATCAAAGATAAGAACCCAAAAAAGTCAAAGTGGTAGAGCTAAAGTGGTTGAAGACCTTTTTTGGGGAAAGTTAGTTTGGTGCATTCCTCTAATATGGCAGAGCAGTTGGAGAGCTCCAACATGTTAAAAGGATAGAATTTTCATGGACAAATATGCTAAAATGTGACCCCCACCGAAGCATAACAATAATTGCGCAGGGTTAGAGTGCTTAGGATTTAATGACGAGGGGGGGTTGCACAATGGGTGGTTTACACAAAAAACTATTCGTTAGATCAATGAAGGAGGTGAATTTCATTAACACCTCCCCACCCCTTCAAAACCATAAACAATACAATGGGGTTTTAGAAAAACATAAGATATTTTCTCTAAGGATGGGGCAAACATGGCCTAACAACATAATACAACAAGAATTTCTATTGGTCGATGGTGGAGCCCAGTGATACATCATCCCGCAGGGTCAACCTCAAAGGTTACAAGGAGTGCAAGGAAGTTAAAGGTCTTAATAAAGCAGGCGGGCTACATGGCAGCATATTAGTCATCACAGATGACATCAACACTGGCGACATGGGGCTACTAAGAGGTGGACACATGGCATGCATATTCAATCTTTTTAGGTACAAGAGTGAGCCATTTCTAGGTGACAAGTGTTGCCACTTTGAAGGTGCCATATATCATTGATGATGACATCATGATGTCATCTTTTAGGGAGGATCCTAGAAGGTTTGAAAAATACACAGAGAGGAAATGTCGAGCTTATTTGGCAAAATGAAATGTGGTAGTTCTTTAGTGGTTCTTGGTTTTTATGGGTATACCCACCGGGGCACCTCATCCTCACACTAAGATCCCAAAAGAATTATTAAGGTAGTAGACGAGAACGATCAGGACAATAGTGCTGAGAAACATCGACATGTACAAGGCACATCCAATGACCAATGACAGTAAATGAGAGGTGACCTTTTGGAATAGCTCATCCTGCAAGGATCTTCCCAAAGGAATATAAAGGGTCACAGGTTAGGAGTTCCAGGATAAAGGAGTCGGGGGATAAACATTAGCACTAAGACAAGGTTCAATGAGCAATAAGAGCAAGGGCGTGAAGCTTATGGTACAAAGGTGCAAAGTTTGTAGTTAAACACTCAAGTTTAAATGACGAGGTCACAATGCATGGTGTTATGGGCCAAAGGGGATGATATACATATGCTTGGGCCCACAAAGCTATATTTGGGAGTATATATGGGGGCAAGGATTTTTAAAGCGGTAGTTTGGTGGAAATGATAAGTTTAGAGATATGCAAGATTTGGTAAACTGTAGCTAAAACCTATAAAGTGCCAGATTGTCAAAAAATAGTAGAAAAACTTAGAGTTTGAGTTCATAACAAAAGAGAGAAGGTTGATAACTTGAATATCAGATGCAAAATACTCATTTAAAGAAGGAAAAAGGAGAAATTAATTGCTTCATGCAAGCATTCAAGAGAAAACAAATTAAAGATTCAAATTCCATAATCAAATTTGAGGAGTTAAGCTTAGTTTCTCCAGTAGAAACAGGTAAGGGGAGTTTGATGATTTAAAGAGAATATTCAGAAGAGTTAGTTGAAGTAGGAGAAAGAAACAAATATAAGATTCATAGAAGCATCAAAGAATAAGCTAACTAGAGTCTCATATCAAAAATATCAGTAAATAATTCTTTAAAAGCATAATTCGAGCAACCTTGTAAAACATTGTTGGTGTAATGAGATGCATAGAGGTGATATGCATCGTAGGTGAATCAAAGAATAATCTTGGTGTCTGGGAGGTGTTTGATAAGATGAAGGGTGAATTGGTGATTAGTGAAAGAATTGATGTTGTAGGTGTGTTTAGTAATGAGAGATCGTTGAAGGTGGTTTTGATGGTGTTTTATCAATAATCAAGGATTGTTGAAGGTGTTTGCAAAGTGATTTTGGTGAGTAGATGCAGTAAGTAATTTATTTGTTTATGAAGGAAAGTGGTCGATTGGTTCTAGTTTGAAAATGGATTAAAGATGAATCAATAGCGCCAACAAGTCGTAGCATGTATTTCAATGGAAAGAGTCCCTTTGATCACATGCTAGTAAACAAGCAGGGCAAGTGTTCCTTTCAACAAAGGTTGATAGACAAGAAGGGGTAGCAGTCCCTTTCAGTGAAGATTGATAAACGAGTAGGGATAAAATTTACTTTTAGTATCATCTGATAAACCTACAAATAGTAGCTTGTTGGGAAATGATGTAATCAAGTTGAAGCTTGTAATAAAAATAAGATTAGTGTGTTTTGTATATGTTTCTCATGTTCTTGATGATGATTATGATGTTACGTTTTACGTGATTGAGTTATATTGTTGATACATGAATAATTTCTAAAGTGATTGAAAAGTATAATTTTTGAATAATTGTATAATTTGGTCACATTATTGATTCAACCCCACGCGGCCCCCCCCTCTTAATAATGTCCTAGTTTCCATTGTTTCTGATAATGGGAATCAAAGCAAGGCTCCTTCAAGATCAATTTAATAGCTGGAAGGAAGATCGGGGGATCATGGAGAACGAGGACTATATTCCCTCAGATGGAGTTTCATTTTTGAATGGCTCAAATTATACAACTTGGAAAGAAAGGATGATAATGTACTTGCAAGCTCTTGATTCAGATGTAAGACTATCTATGGAGAATGGAGTAATAGATGATAAGTTTGATAAACAAGCTAGGGAGGAAATCATGAGAGGGTTGTCCATGTCAGATATTGAAAAGGTAATATGTTATGATTTTTCTAAGGAGATATGGGATAAATTGCAATCCATCTATGATATAGACATACAAGTTGCATGTGATGTCAAGAGGCTTTCCGTGGAGGATGAAGCAGTCAAAGATCCAAAGAGTGTTGCAGATCATGAATCAAATGATGATTCCCCTATATCAATAGGAAAATCTATTGATCAACACTCAGAGGATTCATAGGAGATGAAATATGCACGTAACTTGTTGTTTTGTTATTATTGTAACATTATAGGCAATGTATCTTCAAATTTCTCAATTGCAAGTATTGGTGATAGTGAGAGTTTCTCATCAAGTTGTATTAAAGAAGGAACTACTTTAATATAAATAGCAAATCTTGACAATGGTCAAGAAGAAAATGGGTCCATCTGTGGTGAAGAGGAAGAAAGGACATCTCATGTGTCACCAAGGGACCAAGATCAAGAACAAGTTGTGAGTGAAATAAACACTAGTGGTTAATCTAGTGGCTCCTCAATTGAGTTGGAAAATCTTGCAGAACAAATTTATTTGAAAAATAGTCTTGTATCAAACCTTGAGGAAATAAAGAATCTCAAAGACATCAATATGGAGTTGGAAGTAGAAAATAAGACATTAAGAGAACATTTGATGAATCTTCATAAGAATGTAAATAATTCTGAAGCTTTTGAAGAGATTCAGGGAAGCCATTATTCCTCTTAGGCCGAGACAATATTGGAAGATGACAGTGTCTTAATAACAACATGAAAGAGACCCACCAAATTGGTTAAAGGAAGACCTGACAACATTGCATTGGCAGAGAAACGAATGTATCCCCTCACATGTTGTTATTATAGTAACACAAGGCACATTGCCTCCAAGTGCTGAGAGAAGAAAAAGAAGGTGAAACGACATAAGTGGAATGCTAAAATTTAGGCACCACCAAGTGTTTCTAAGAGAAATTTGAAAAACCAAGCATAAAGAGTGTGGCAACCCCGCCCATGGTCCTCTCATCAAATACATTGTAATATTTATGCAATATGTGAAATCTAAAAGGTGGAATGAGTCAAAGGGACATATATTCCAGAGATGGGGAGGAGGTTGCTTGCTTGGAATGTTGTGGTTTCTTGTACATAGAAAGAAACTTGAATTGTATGACAACCATTAAAGGCTGGTTGGTACATGAATTCAAGAGAATGGATCTAAAATTAAATGGGATGCAAGAGAAAGTCCTCAGACCCATGTTTCTTGAAAGAAAAAACAACAAGAAATGTGGATAAGATATTATGAATGAGACTACACATTACAGGGAAACAAGAACGTAATAGTAATTGTTGGCTAAGAAAGAAGCCAAGGAAGTAAGCAAGATGAAAAAAAAATCCCTATAAAACAAGAAAAAACATATAGCGACAAAAATTCATTTTGGGAACACCCATTCGAACCCATGTAGGAAAGAGGAAGATAAATAAAGTAAGGGAGGAGAGCATCTAGTGATAGCAACCAATAGGTAGTGTTGAAGAGAAGAGAAGATAAGGTAATGGGATTGGTTCTCTGGTTCCCTGGAGGTTGTGGGTTAAGATAAGATACTCGAAGACCTATAATAGCTTGGGTCCTTGGAGGTTGTGGGTTGAGACAAGTTTTTTTGATCCCTGTAACAAGTTGGGTCCCTATAGGCTATGGGTTGGGATGAAATCTCTAGAGCCATGTAAAATCTTGGGTCCCCTTGAGGCGGTGGGTTGAGATAACAGACTATGGAGCTTTGTAACAGCTTGGGAAGAGGCCATATTGAAGACTTGTGACTATTATATTCTTTTTATAGTGGATTCTAGACTCCCTAGAAGTGGGTAAATCACTATGTGTGTGCACTTGGGGGTGAGGTAAAAAACCTCTGGACTCCCTGTACTAATGAAGGAAACATTGGTTAGTTGGTGTGATTGAGGAAGGAGGTCCTTTGGAGTTCTTGTTTCAGTTGGTGACTGCTATTCAAATCCCTTATGAAAGCATCCCCCTCAGACTCTATAATCTAGCTTGGGGGTGACAACTACAAGTAAGTGTGGTTGTATTTATTTATGGTTGGGTGGCGAGTGCTTGTCCCGGACTCAATTTCTCTACAAATTCAAAGATAAGTATCTTCTTATGCTTGTTTATCAGTTAATCAATTATGATTCTTATCTCATTGTGATAGTTCTCGACTTTGGAACTGTATTTGTGTTGTTAATTCTTAAACATGTAGTTGCACCCTATGAGACATGACATTGATGAAAATGTTGAATACCTCTATATGTGTCTTGTCTCTTTGAGATGAGCGACACTAGAAAATAAGCTAAGTAAGTGTTGAACTGAAAATAAATTGTTGTGTGAATAGCTTGTTGCTATTGATCACTGAACATCTACTGCATAAAATGTGTAATAAACCACATAGTATTAAGGACTATGCTTTAACGTTGATCTGAAACTTATTCTAAATGAAATACTTAACTGTATTGAAAACAACACATACATAAATAACAGAGACATACCAGGCCATGTTAGAGGCTATAAAAAAATCCATAAGATCTTGGAATGAAACTTGAAGGATTTCGGCAGAAAAACCCTTTTTATTAATATGAAATCATTACGTGGGAGACCATCTTCCTAATAGGGTTTGCATCTATGTGCATTAACTCATTTGGTTAAGTTACAAGCTGCTTTGCCACATTACAAGCATTTTATTAATGCTAAGGCATTTGTTTTCCCTTGGGGTCATTCAATCCCATAAGCATTTCCTAAATGGTCCCTCACCCATGTGTTAGTGGTGTTTGCATCTCTTCCGTTAGCATCCTAGTGTTGCTGGTTAGGAACCCGAAGTCTTGGTGTAGTGCCATAGAGTTGTTTGAAGCCTTGACATGGATTCTGGCACTGTAGACATGTGGTAGGTGAGGTGGGAGCCTCTTAGGAGTCCATGTAAATCCCATGGTAGGTAAGGATAATAGGAGCACCTACACCAACATCCCTAGAATTCCTTGTTTGAAGGAAGGGAATGAAAATGGGCCTGAAACACATTGGAGTATCTTTCGCCCAAGCTTAGGATGGGTAGTACCCTAATATGCCTTAGTAAACCATTGATGTTGGCATGAAGCCCTATCATTTTTATAGAGTTCGACCGAACCTCTGGGACATAGCCATGGTAAAAAAATTATCTCAAGGAAGTTTGTACAACAAAAAGTATTGTCTCTAGAGAAATCCCAACGATCCCCATTTACTACATAAAAATAAGGGCTCAAAACCCTTAGTTGAGCCATGGCAGAGAATGAGAGAAAACAAAACTTGTTGCAGCGCAAGATCATTTGAGCCATGAACTTATAAGAACGGATTAGGCAACCTTATCCTTTCACTTATCAAAACCTAGATACGAAGGCCTTTCATCGGCACAACCTAATTCCCCTCTAACGCAATTGGTCATGACAGAACCAACATGGCCCAGAGGAGGGAGACCAAAATATTTTCCCTACAATATTTCTAGGGGCACAAGTGAAGAGAGTTGGGTTAGAGCAACAAGATGATGCAACATAATGACGTGTGCCCGACAAAATTTCTATTGGCCAGAGGGTTGGACCAAAGCCCACATAAGCCCATATGCCAAACTCGGAAGAATGAAAATAAGGCACAATGGAGGACGTCGGGAAAATCCCAACATGGTGTGGTAAGTCATGCCACATGGGTAATACACGCATATCCGTTTGGTGGAGAAGGGTCTTGCCAACCAAGTCAATCCAACGATATGACCTAGAGAAATAAAGAGGAGTTATAAAGGAGGCTTCAGGGTAAAGGAAGTGGGATGAAGTGGCATAAGCTATGTTGGTAGTTGAGAGTTGTCATAGCAGGCCAATGGGAGAAGGGACCATACGGTCCAAACATCCACGCAAGCCCAATAGTGTTCAAATTGGTGGGAGGTGAACCCACATCTAGGTTATCCTGATGATGTGAGCCTAGATAAATAAAGTAGTGTCATAAGCGAAGGCATCGAGTTATCATGACTGGAATGATGTGAGCCAGTAGTAGCAATAATTGGCACTTAGGTTGCAGACCAGTGAGAAGACAAGAAAGAGGGTCTCATTGTCCCTATAAACCTAGAATAGATAGTTGGACAGGTAATCAAATGTGTAGTTTAGGAAACGCCGTGAGAGGGTAAGTGGGGCGACGTGTCTAGTGGGACCCACTCAGAAGGTATTTGGTTAAGGCAAAGAATGGAGGCCCATAGGTTTTTGATGGACATAACGAATGTACATATATATGTGTTTATATATAAATATGAAGTTATTAATGAAAATCGAGGGGTCGGGTGACATTACATATTGGTATCAAAGCATCCAAGTTCAACATTTCGACTAGATGGGCTCTATCATGAGCGAGTGATGATTTTTGATAATTTTATAAATAAATTGTATAGGTGTTAAAGGTCGGTCTAAATAAATTAATAAACAAACCTAATTGGGCATCAATTTATCATGTGACATGGTGGAACGATAGAAAGTTAAGTTGTTTGATCACTATGGATGATCTGACAGTGTGTGCACCCCCTTTGGAATGATGTTATCAAGGAGGGGACCCCCGCCTCCCTATATGCCATTGATCATATCATTGATATCAATGATATAAATGGTGTTGGATCCTCACCTTAGTGATTTTGGCATGGGTTTGATCCCCTGTGCAAGCCGTATATTACCTCAGAAAAACTATACCATTGATTTTGATGGTGGGAGGTAGCGACCATAAGTTACGAGTTGTAGTAAAAAAATATAGGCATCAAGACTCAAATTATTTGGCGGGCGCATTTGGTATCAGCTATGATGGATTATTACTATTGCAAGTTGTAGGTTAAAGCAAGTAAATTTTTGTTTTGTAGTAACTATGTGTTAACATGGTCATCGCGTGCAAGAAAATTGTTATGGGAGCCTTGTAAGGGTAGGAACTTGTGTCTAATTAGTTGTTTATTTTATTAATGATGCACTAATAACTTAGATGGCTTGAATTTTAATTTATGATCATGAATTATTAAATATTTTTAGCATGTTAACAACATTTTTCTGTCACAACAAAATTCTCCATGACAACTACATGAATGCAAGGTTCATGACTATCATGGTGTTTTTTATTATTACATGAAAATATAATAGTGTGTGTGGCTGACAATAGAACACAAGCATCATAAACAGAGGAAATACAACAGTTAGGACCAGAATAGTTGAGTACATTTTTTATCAATCACATCGTGGAAGTGGTGGGGTCGGAGCTAATGAAGAAGAAAGATCAGTTGACGAAGAGGGAGAGAATCACTCCTTAGACTAGATGGACACATTGAGGAACCTCACGGCTAAGGTGAGAAGCTTTAAGGCCAATAATGAGAGGTTGGTAAGAGCCCAAGAAAGGAAAGTGGAGATCAATGCAACCATCTTACAGAGCCTCTCAGATTGGCAGAGAAAAAGGAAATCTGAGATGAGGACCAATCATATAGACATGAAAATCCTTCATGAGTCAGAAGAAAACACCAATGGAGAAAATGGTGGTAGGTCCAGAAAGAGGCGCAAATGAGGAAATGAGGACATTGTGTCATGAAATGTGCCTTTGAGCACTCCAAGGGAAGGAACTAGCACACAGATGCACTATTCTATAAAACCATCTAGTTTTTCTAACCGGAGGCATGACCACCATTCTTGCCATTACCATCATCATCATTTAGGAAGCAAGGAAAGAGATAACCTTGTTGGGGAATTTAAGAAAGCTAAGCCACCTAGATTTGATGGGGATGTGAATAAAGTAGAGGACGCAAAAGCTTGGCTACTGGGAATGAAGAAATTTTTCAAAATACATGACTATTTTGAGAATATGAAAGCTAGATTCACCACCTACAAACCAAAAGGAAAATCCAACATATGGTGGGAGGACTTGAAGAATGTTAGAGCCATTTCAGAGAAGGAATTGACCTAGGATGTGTTTGAGAATCTTTTCAAAGAGAAATACTTTTGTGGACGCTTTTATGATAGTAAGGAAAAAGAGTTCTATGAACTCAAAATGGGTCAGTTAACTAGTGATGAGTATGTCACCAAGTTTTTAGAACTATTGAAGCATGTTCCATATATCAAGGATGAAAAAGCCAAAATTCAGATATTTGTCAACGGATTGCCTATGGCATTCAGAGATAAAATATAGTTATTGGAACCCCAAGCCATGAAAGATGTTATCAATAATCCATAACACTTAATCCAAGTGGATATTGGTGGCCACCCGGCTATTCCACTTGGACCCCCACCATTGTTTCTTTCAGTTTTTTAGTTTCCTTAATTGTAGAACAATTTACAATTTTTGGCAGTTTTTTGGGTCTTGAACTTTCAAAGCCGTTTTGAGGCCCTAAATGACGTTTTTTTGGAAAACAATAAAAATAATAGCTTTAAATAATGTTTGCATTTAGAATTTTTACTCCTCAGATAGATATTTCTAACGAGGTATCATTCACGTCAAACAGAGATTGTATGCCAAATTTATGACCTCGGGAAGTTTATGTATCAATTTACCCCAACGGGGCCCACATTTTTGGCACTTCATCTCCTAGGGTTAGGTTTTTGTAAGTCTAGGGTTTTCCATTGTTTCTCAATAATAAATAGGCCTTCAATCCTCATCAGGGAAAATTTTAAGAACCCCCCCAAATTTACATGTATAATAAATGGGCGAATCTCCATGGTATATAGGAAAAATGGAAGGCGATTTTATCAATAATATGATATGTATATATAATTTTTTGGCGAATCTCTCACCAAGCATGGCGAATATTTTACTCAATTATAAAATCTTGTGTTTATTGAATACACAAATGAAATCATTGCATTTCTCTAAAATATATTTTGAAATCAAAATTACCGAAATTACATATCGATAATCTAGTGGGTGTAAGATAAAATTCACCCGTGCCATTCACAAAAAGCATGAGAAAAAACTTAATACTATATATAAAACCAAGAAAAATTCAAATTCATCACTTCTAGGGACCTCATAACCACCCTGCCAATACACAAGTATGTTCCTGTTTGCAATTAGAAAAATTACCCAAATTACAATATGTGTACTCCACTTCTAGGGACCTCGTAACCACCCTGCCAATACACAAGTATATTCCCGTTTGCAATTACAAAAATTACCCAAATTACAATCTGTTTACTCCAGCATATGTTGGAAAGTTATAGAAGGATGACTAGTGCAATCAATCCATTCCTTTTAGCCCTGGATTTGTTTCAGTTTAAAATAGAAGTATACAAATATACTTGTCCAATGTCTATGCTTTAACCATTCACCTTAAGATGTTTTTACAATATAATTTCTAAGTCTATTTAATATCTTCATTATCATCAAAACCAACCTATATCCATCTTAACTCCACATCTACCACTCTTAGGGGGATGAAATCTATTTATCCCTCTGAGCACTTGGTAGACCCAGAATTAAGATGGATCTAAGATAGAATTTCCCCTTTAAATAGTATATGCTCACATGAATACCATGGGTCAATACCATGGGTTATCATAAACCTGGAGCTTAAAAATTACTATTATTAATTTATAAAAATTAATAAAATTAATAGTTGATTTTTATTTTATTTTTATTTTAACCAAGCTAAAATGTTT
>APFE030076539.1:0-81556 GCA_000404065.3 Pinus taeda | reverse complement strand
AAAACCTATTCTTGAAAATGGGTGAATGGAAGGTTGTAACTCCTAATTTCAAGGGCTAAATTTACATTTTTTACCCTCTCCCTTAAAATAAGGTGGGCTATTTGAGGTGATTTATAAAAATGTACTATGAAACAAAATATTCGCCCACTAAAAATTTAAAACCCCTTAATTTCGCCAAAGGGCGAACATTCGCCCCTAAAATCACCCCTAATCCTCATTGTAACATAGTTCAAAGGGATGTAGCAGTTCGAATCATGATTTTCGTTACACCAAAACCCGCAAGTATTAGTAAATGGAAGCATTGATAGAGTTCATGAATCAACGCAAGGTGGTTAAGAACATGTCACGAAACACATGGGGAGCGTTAGTTTATCCAATGTCCAAAAATATCCCCCAAACGTGAGCCAGCTGTGATTCGAAGTCGAGACCTTTGGCTCTGATACCACTTGTTGGAATCACGATTGTTGTTACAGTAAAACCCGTAGGTTTCAGTAAAAGGACACATTGCCAGAGTTAACATATCCATGAGAGGTTCTTAAGCACATGTTGTGAAACACTGGTCGATTGTTGAATTATCCAATGTCAACCAGTAACCACCACATCTATTCTCAGAGATAAGTTACCATCGCCCAAGCTAGTCTATTTCCATTTTCTATGTAAGAATATTTCAGTTCTTTGATATTAATGAAATGAAGTTTTATTTCTACTGCATCTTTGTTTGTATGGTTATATCTGTTTTTTTTGTGTTCTTGTATAAGTCAAATTCAGTGGTATCAAAGCAGTCCTCTATTTCTCTGTTTTTATTTCCCTGTCCCCCACGAGGTCAGGGCATAAGTAATTAGGGCTTGAACTGGTTTAACCTTTGCAAGACCAACCTCACAAACCCTAATAGCCTCCCATGGCAGAAGAAAAGAAACATGAGGGAGCAGGAGATCCTTTCAAAATATTGCTTGAACAAGCCCTTGAGTGATAGAGGAACGTGATGCTGGAAAATTTTTCATATATCCTTTGGTGGCTACCCAAAAACGACGCATCTTGATCCAACAACCAATCTGGAGGTGCCACTCACTTTAAGGTACGGGTCAACTTTGACATCCACATATTTGAAGGCCAGATAGATGAAGATGTCGTAGATAAATGGATAAATATATTAGAAGCATATTTTTTGGTTCATGATTTTTCCAATCGGGAAAATATTACCTTTTCACTCCTCAAAGTCACCCCCACATCAAGAACTGGTGGGAAACCTACTATGGGAAGAGGGACGAGGGGGAATCCTCACTATTTTCAGGTGCACCCACTTGGAATTATTTCTGAGATGCCATCAAGGATCAGTATTACGCTATCGAGAGCTATGAAGATAAATACATAAAGTGGACCATGTCACGACAGGAAAGGGACCAAGATGTGCTAGAGCTCACAAATATTTTTCATACCCTTCACATGAAATTGGGTATCAATGATTCTTAGTGGCATTTGGTACTCAAGTACCGTGACTATCTACATAAGTACATATAAGACAAGATGGAGTTCTTGGATATCTCCTCGCTTGACGTGCCTATCGATACATTGTCATGATTAAGAAGAAATTTAAATTGAAGAAGAAAGACTTTGGATCTTTGAATTTGAATCAAGGGAAAGGCACCCCCAAACCATAAAATAAAGGACAAAGCCAAGGCAAGGTGACCTAGGACAACCTGTTGAAGCTCCAAGAAAATAAAAACACCATGACAAGAAATAAGGACATGAGAAAATGGTGCGAGTTCCATAAGAGCCCCATTCACAACATGAGTGAGTGTAGGGCTAAGTAGTCGCTGGTGGCTGAGCTAAAGGCTTCCGAATCAGAGGCATGTTCTGACTCTAAATTAAAACTTGACAAGGGGAATGACAAAGGGAATCATATTATTGACACAGAGCCTAATGCCATCGTTGCCACCACCAAGATCCAAAATATTGATCCTGAAGATCCAGAGGAGGGGGAGCGTCTCTTCCACTCACAGATGTGGGTGAAGGGTTCTCCGATGTAGTTCAATGTCGACAGTGGGAGCCAAAAGAACCTCAGTTCAGCAGAGGTCATGAAGTGGCTAGGCCTACCAACCACAACAGAACAAAAATCATACACCATCATGTGGCTTCACTAAGGACGAGATATCCACATCAGCCAATAGTGTCGCCTTTCCCACCCTTCATACATCATTAGAGAACTTTTGAGGTCTAAAATGGGCCTCCTAAGAAAAATGTACAACAAAAATAAACTTTATAAGAACCAATAGGATTGAAGATGATGATGTCAACCATGGAGGGTGATTCACCATTTTGAAGTAAAAAAGTAAAAAGATTAAAAAATAATAAAATAATAAAACTACTTTTTTAACTTGTAATTTCAACTTATCTTCCTAAGGTTTTACTCAAATTTCGAGTGGGTGTACTTGTTTGGTGCAAAATTTAATTCCTCGTCCAAGGAGTACCCATGTTGCATACTTTTGATGGACATTGCTACACGAAAAATGAGAAATACATGATTAAATGTGATTACGACCACATTTTTCATGTATTTATCATTTTTAGTGTAGCAAGGTCCATAGAAAGTATGCAACATGGGTACTCCTTGGATAAGGAATCAAATTCTACATCCAACGAGTGTTCCCTCTTGAAATTTGAGTAAACCCATCGGGAGATAAGTTGAAAAAGCAATTTTTTCTTTTTTCACTCTAAAATTTGATGGTGTAATCTAATCATATTTTATTATTTCTTCTATTATTTTACAATTTACTTAGGAGGCCCATTTTAGAACTCAAAATCCCCCCAATGAAGGTACTGTGTGATCTCCTCTTGAATTTTGTAATGTATTGTTAGGACAACCATACTTGTGGAAGCATCATGATGTGTATGAGTCTAGGCCTCACATTGTTATTATTACTTTGGGTAATAAGTTGTAGAAGATACCAGAGGTAGCACCACCTACCACTATCTCTTTGATCTCTGTGAATTAATGCAATAAGATCATTTCCCAGACCCAGAAATTTGTCTTCCTTATGATTCACCTATGGGGAAAGAAGAAGGTTGTGGCCACATCTAAGGCCTCTAGACAAGGCTTCTCCACACTGTAGCAACATATGGACAAGGTTGTGGAGGAGTATAGGGACATCTTTGCCTCACCCGCAAGGATACCCCTACACTTTTAGGTCAAGCACTCCATTGATATGGCCCCGAGCACGTCCCTACCCAACAGACCAATCTATCTACACTCTTTTATGGAGAAAGATGAATTCAAGAGGCAGATTTAGGAGTTGTTGTAGAAAGGGCACATGAAGCCAATTTCATCACCATGTGATATCCTGATCGTTTTTGTATAAAATAAGTGCGGGACGTGAAGACTCTATATTGATTATCGAGCATTGAATAAGAACATTCTCTGGAATAGGTATCCAATCCCATAAATTAATGACCTTTTGGACCAGCTCAAGGGGGGGGAATATTTAAGCAAGATTGACTTGAAGTCTTGTTATCACCAAGTACCATTTGAACCCTCTAATGTGTGGAATACTACCGTAAAATCCAAGGAGGGCACTTTCGAACGGTTTTTCATGCCTTCCAGGTTGGCTAATGCCCCTGCAACCTTCATGAGACTAATGGACAACATCTTGCGGCTCTTCACCAACTCATTTGTGGTAGTGTATCTGGACGACATCCTGATCTTCAGCCAGAGTTGAGAAGAACACCTCCACCATATTCTACAAGTCCTCCAAACCCTATGACGACACAAATTGTGTGCCAATTATTGTAACTCGTTTTAAATTTGAGCATATTTTGTAAAAAAATGAAAAAATAAAATATTCAAAAAACAAAAAAATATAATAATGATTGAAAGCACTTGGGGTTATTTATTAATGCACTAATAATAATTAGCGCAGTTCTTAAGCCTAACAATGGGTCTCAAATTTAACGTTCAAAATGTTAAAAGACATGCATGTATCACAGTGGAGATGAATTGTGCAGTGGGGCCCACGCGATGGGGCGAACCCGACAATAAAAACTACACGAATGTTAGCAGGAGGTGTGTCTTTGCAAAGGCTTTCACAAGATCCTATTGACTTCAAATCTATGGCTCAGATTGATTGCGGAGGCACTCCTCAGAAGACGCCTCATACTTGTGACTGCCCCCACAGTTTTGTCAGCTAGTGAGGTTGCCCCCATCATTCATTCTACCACATAACCTTTTATCTCCACCACCTATCATCCATGCATATCATTTCATCATTTACTCCACTCTGCAATAAAATTCAATTCTCTATGAAATAATTGGATTCCTTTTTCCCCTCCTACTCTTCTATTTAACCTATAAAGTTCCATTTTCACTCATTTCTATATCTTTTGTTGCCTGCTCTTGTTGTCGCGGCCTCCAAATTCTCCAGCAAAACTCCCAGTTAGCATCGTCTGTCATTTCCAAGTATTTAAACAGTCACCCATTATTTCAATTATCCAAAAATGTCAAAGGCAGTTGCCTTAGCAAGGTCATCCTCTCAAATTCCACTCATGGACATTGAAAGAGACATTTTTGATACTATGTGCAATTTAAATCATTTAGAAACCTATTAGTCTATCCTCAGAAATCAAGCCTATCTCCCATTTTATTATGTCATAGTTAGGTTCAGTGTCCTTTCGACTTTCATCTCTAAAACTCATCTCTTCCCATAATTTATCCATTGGTTAGTATCATATATGTATCCACATAAGTGTTTTGTAATGGATAAGTTAGGAGAAAATATTTTCCAAGTGTCCTCCCTTTTAATTCAGCGGGCATTGTGTTTTCCCTCTGCTAGTACATATACCTCTTTTTCTGAAGAGACTTTGTTAGTTTATTTTGAAGATTTGTCAGGTCAAGAGTATGCCCAAATCATCTTCTATTTGATGCCAAGTGGGAAAAAATTGTCTTTGGAGTCAACTTAGTTTCCATTAGATACTTTTGTTGACCATGTCAGACATATTCTCCATATTTTAACTAAGATATTGGGAAGAGATGATGCTTCAATCATTGATAAAGTTACTCTTGGTTTTTTTAGTCTGATGATGAAGCTTGAAGTTATTTTAGATATACCAGCTTTTTGGGAAGGGGTAGTCAATGCTCAATTCATGAACCTTTCACTCACTAGTTCTTTTATATTCCCTTCTTTAATTACATCTCTCTTCTTATACTCTCATGTTGTGGAATTTGGGATTAAACATCATGGATCTCAACAAGAATAAGTAGTGAGTCATTTTTTGGATTGATATAGTGAAGAGTAACCCGAAGAAGGGAGGCTTGATGGATTTTTCTACCTTATTTCTTTCAGTGGCATATTAAATTATTAATAGTTCACCTACACCTACTATTTTTCCAAAAGATCAACCTTTTCTTCAGTTGAGAAAGGATATGAAAGTAGGAGAATAATATTCTTTTGAAGATCATTCTGAGATTAGGTTGTATGGAATTGATATTGAACCTTACATATTTCCAATATTTGTTCCCATGAGGTTGTTTTCTTTGGAATTTATAAGATAGAGTTTAAATGTGGACCAGGTCCATTTTTTTCTAGCCAAGAAAGGGCATCTATTTAGATTGCCAAGAATTGTGGGACCTTTCATTGTAAATATCAGACAAGCAACAGAAGAAGCTCAAAAACTTCTAGAAGGGATGGATTTCTTATTGGGAGAAAAATGGGCCTATGATCCTTTGCATGTGATTTCTAACAAAAGAGTGGAGAATGGTTATACCCCTTTCTTACATGAAGCTCGACTAGAGATTGAGAAGATGGCTAATGGAGGTCAGTTTATTTCAACATGAGGATTAGTGGTTGACACTCCTGTGCAAAATGAAAAGAATTTGAAAAGAGGTAGAGAGGATATTATTGATTTGGATGAAGATATAGATGGAGCAGCTAAAAGATTAAAATTATCTAATGAAGAAAGTGCATCATTAATTTCTGGTTTTCAATTATAGTTTGGGTGATACATTATGCACACCATCCTCTCCCAATCCAAATGAAGATACTCAAATCTCTGTCCCAATGATTAAAAAAATGTTTTCTCAAATTTAGGATAGAAATAAGAAGATCAAAGAAAATGTGGAAACCCAGTTGGATGCTCTATCATCTTCAAATTATCAAATAAGATTATTATCTGCCATGGATATAGAAAGTAATCAACTTAGGATTTCCTTTTCTCATCCTTCTGCATTATCAGTTTCGTCTTCATCAAGTTTCAAAAATGTTAATTTAACAGTAGATGCCAGGAAGATCCCTTTACCCAATAAAATTAATCTCCATAGGCAGACTAGAAAATTAATTTATAATGATTTGAGTAAAACCTTTTCAGCTGCCAACAAAGTAGAAGACATGTTGGAGAAGGTTATTAGTCAACTGAAATTGGTAAAGGCAAATTCAAGGGCATTAACAACTCAAAATGAAGAGTTGAAAAAGTTGGTTGTTAAAATTGGAGTCAACCCCAAGGATAGGCGTGTAGTTCAAAAATTGTTGTAGGGCAAGGAGGCAGAGATCCAGATTCTTGGGAAGAAATTGAAATTACCTTCTGTAGAAAATCCAATGGATACAGAGCTAGCACATGTTGAAAAAGAGAAATAAGTGTCGAATAATGAATTATTACAGAGGAATGAAGAATTGGGTAAGTTAAAATAACTGAATGTTGCCTTGCAATAGAAAATTAATTTACATGTTGGTACAATTTTGGTGCAAGAAGATTCCGAAGACCTAGTTGCAAAACTAACTCAGGTCATGACTGAGTTGAAAATTTCTAAAAATGAAATGAAGAATAATCAAAATGATTTTGACAATGCAATGAAGGTCATCAAAGCCATTGAATATGAATTATTCATGTAAAAAGAAACTCTTGAGAAATACAGAAATGACTACCAACTTGCCTACCAGGAAATCAAAGAGATGAAAGAAAAGGTAAAATGGAACATGTCCCTCATTCAGGCAAGGGAAATCTTATGGAATGATATTATAAATAAAGTAAAAAATATCTAGGGATTCTTTCTTATTGTTGAAGAAGAAAAGATTATTGTCAGGGATCTAGAGGGTATAATCATGGTTGCTAAACAAAAACTACAACAAAGAGCTCAATTTGCTAAGAAGATGATTGTTTTCTAAATTCTAAATCCGCACAGGATTTAAAAGACCCTGGAATTGAAGGTAGGATTGAGTATGTACTAGAAATCAATAAATCAACAGTGATGAATTTATATAGAAAAATGGCTGAGAAGAAGCTCAAAGAAGTAAAGGAGTTTGTAATGAAGTTTAATGTTGCTTTTGATAAAAGAACCAAGGCAGGTTTACCATCATGCTGGGATCAGGAAGGAAACGTGCTACCTTGGGAGACTTATGAGACATTTCTTGTAGAAGCCAAAAGAAAAATTGGTTCTACACCTGAAAAGACAATAGTGCTTAAAGGGGCTACTATTGTTATTTATTTACACAAAGACTTTCAACTTCTTTGGATGATGAGAACACTGTTCGTTGAAAAGCCAACTTACAACAAAATCACTAAATTCAAAATGGCTCATGTCAAGTTTATGAACAATTCAAATGAAAAATTGGATGTCTGGAAAAAGTGCAGAGGATCGATGTTGCCTCAAGTAGTTGATGCAGGAGCAAGGCCAGTGATTTGTTCCTCAATCACAAATCACCTAGTGACAAATATGTTTTCAGCGACAAAGTTTTATAATGTTTTAGCAAAAATGTTTCATTTCAGTGTAAATTTATTTTCTAAATGTAATATTCAAATAGGAGGACAATTGGTCCTAAAGTAGTTTAGAAGGTTGACAGTTTTATAATTGTCCTTTTGAAATTTTGTATAAGAAAGAATTTCTAAGGAATTTTGGAGGTTCTGAGATTAATGACCTTAGAGGAAAATACAGTTTTGTACTTTCACTTTTCATGTTTTGATTAATAAAGTTTTCACAGTGATTCCAAAATTTCTTGGTATGATAAGTTTTTCCTATTCCATTTTGTGTTTATTCTTCCTCTTAGAAAAGAGTAATGAAGCCATTGGGCTTTGATTTTACAGTGTTATGAGTTTGGGATTCTGTAAATTAAAGTTAAAAACACTTAAAGATGTGCTCCTTTTTTCTAAATTTCATTACAAATTATTCATATCTCTTCTAAAGGTGAAGATAGAAGGTTTTATGCAAGGCATCATGTTGTCTAAAAATTTCCACCATCACCTCTTTCTATTCTTTCTTCATTTGTATCCAACATTAGAAGGCCACTTTGGAAACATTATTTATGTATGGAAAGTTAAAGGGTTTTAATTAAATTTTTGGGGTTTTATGAAATGATGGGATATTCAATTAGTTCTTTTACAGTTATGAATAAGTGTCTTGGGCACTGATCTCCTTTCAGCCATAAATTTTCTCCCAAGGTACAACATTTTTTGGCATCATTCCTTGGGAACGAAGATTTGAAATTATTCTTCCCTGGGTTTTTACATTAGAACCATCTCTTTGGTTGGTGGACAAAGAAAGTGAGAAGGCTGAGCCTCTCACCAAGACAATAGTCCTAGCTCCTAAAAGACCACACAAGAGGTCTAATACCTCACAATAGAAAACTCCTACTCTTTCAGACCCAAAGAAGTTAGTTTCTCGAAGAGTTTGGAAAGCTAAATCACTTGCTACCCCAAACTACACTCTGTCTGCTCCTGGTACCAGTTTTGGTCAACAGTTGTTTGGTGTGGTTAGAAGAAATTGTTAAAAATATTGATTTTCTTTAAGAAGATTCTTCATTTTCTCAAATCGTTTTTCCTAAACCAACTTTAGAAGAAAAATACTTGGATTTGGTTTCATTCTCTTTTCCTAAATGTAAAGAAGTTAAAGCAATTAATACTTCAGTGTCACATCAATTTGTTTATAGTATTATTCGACGAGTTCATGTTTCTTCTATTCCACCTCAGTCGTTTGTTTTCCAAGTAGGAAGTTCCTTTGTTCCTCTTCTAAATCCAGATATGGTTATCCCAACTTTCCTCCTAAACATATATGAACCTTTGAATCTGTCTCAACCAATGAATGCAATGCCACAAGATTATTTGAAACTGTTGCCCAAATTTATAGGGGAGGATGAGATAACAACAAAGAAGGATATTGCTTCATTCTGTGCATTTGCTAAGAATCTGAATGTTTAATTTTTAGATGTTGTTATAAGACTATTTTTTCAGTCATTGGATGGGGAGGCAAGGAAGTGGTTTAAAAATCTTCCTGTCAATTCTATTAACACTTGGGAAGACTTAGAATTTTTTCTTACATGGAGATGGGGTGAAAATAAATAGCATGGATAATTCTTAACTGAATTCATTTCTATAAAGAGGAAACCTAAAGGGGAAGTTAATGAATTCATTAAGATATTCAATAAATTGTATAATATTTCTCCTGAAGAAATTAAGCCACCTCTTGCAAGAGAAAAAGTAGTATTTGCAAGAGCATTTAACTTTGATTTTGGTTTCTCTCTAAGGGAGAGTAGATCTCCTACTCTAGAGCAAATACAGACTGATGCACTTGAGATCGAAGCGAATTTGTCTGTTACGAGAAAAATTAAGCCAAAAGAACCAGAGCAAGATAAAGGAAAAGGAAAAGAAGAAGAAACAAAGGCTGTCAGTCAGCCAAAGGATTCTCATGAGCATAAACTAGATGAAATGACCAAATTCATTAAAATTATGTCTAATAAATTGGTGAAGATGGAATTGGAGAATAAGAATGCAATAAGACAGTTTCAAGAGGTGAAAAATAGAAATTTCAACTGTCAATTTAGGAGACATCCAATGCAAATTATGTAGAGGGAAAGAAAGGATTGGGATCAAATACATCCATCTCTATACATTAAGGATGGAACAGAGAAAGCAATGGGGGAATCTCTCAAGAACAGTGATCCGATTTGGATATTAAATTAAGGAGAAAAGGTATTACAAACTCATCTGCAGGAATGCCTATATTACTTAGTGCAATGGATCGAAAAGATGGTGAATAATACAAACATTTAACAATTGGAAAACATAACAATTCTACACATCAACATAGCAAATAATCAAGGAGTTCACCAGACTTCTTGGCTACGTCTCCTGGTCTAGCTTTCCGTGTCGACCTCTATATTATGTCTTCAAGAACAGAGTTTACAGGTGTGAGTTCAATCAAAGACATAACACAATGGAAGTGATATTACATAGGGATTTCACTCGTAAACCTCGAGTCTAAAGAGTGCACAGACTCTCCCTCTTAGTGCCTCTAATCAACTGTTCGTAGTTGTGTGTTTTCTCTGACTCTCTCTCTCCCCTCTGTCTCTTAACTCTGACTTGTTTCTGTTCTGTTATGGGATGGCTTTTTAAGTCTATCGGCCATTTCTGTTCGCCTTCCCTCTTCAGAATCTTTGTCTTCCTCTTCTGTTTGTTCACCTTCCTTTCGGCGTTGGACACGTCTTGTTAAGACAAAACACTTAAAGCACAAGAACTCCTTTGTATTTTGATTTTATAACGGAAATACACCAAAACACAGAAAAACCCAATAAAACGCCGCATATCGAATTTCAAATTTTATAGTCCCATATCTATAATCCTCTCAGGTCTGAATTTTATCGCTGTCACAAGCTCATCGTTGATTTGCCTTCAACTGGACATTTTTCATCCAACCTGATCATCCAACCAGCTCGTGCCTTCTTCACTGTCTGATCCATGATCACTAATCCAACAGCTGACGATCAGTTTGGGTGGCCCACTTGCACGGAGATTACCCACCCAAAAAAAGTGATTTTCTCTCTCCTACAGTGTGCTACGTGTTGGCCAGTGCATGGAATCAAGTGGAGCCTCTCCAATGCCACTTACCACCTGAAGCCCGCTAGAAATACTGTTTACCATGGAACTCGAATTATATAAAGCCGTATTTATAAACCTTTCAAGTTCATGCATATCGTGTAGTCTTCGGCCTGCTGGTTAAGTCCTCCCCTTTGGAATTTGCGATGTGATATACGTGGTCTCTGCCGTTGATCTGCGCACCGATCCGATGGTCCACGTTACATTGCTGGATCGTAGTTGTATTTCCCTTAGGGATGTCTTCGATACACTCCATTGGCCTCCATCGATGTGATATCACCTATTTAGTCTGGATCGTTGATCTGGCCTATCCGACGGCTCTGGTGCAACGTACTTCAACCTTCTCTTTACTCTGTTTTTTGCCATTCTTAGTGTTTTTCTTCTGCGATAGTGTTTTCCGATAGCATATATATATGAAGACTTAGACTTAGAGGTTTGATACAAGATCCATTTTGGATCATGCCTTCCCACTGAAAAGATTTTGGACCACCAAAAGTTGGTTTTAGGCATCTATCAAGCGATGATACAGTTCCCTCACCTATCCAATTTCTATCCATCGTGCCTTGCTTGGATTTGAACATTTGAGTCCTACTCTCAAGTATTCAACATCCCCTTGACGTGTAGTTCTTACCTTCTTGTCCAAAACTATGTCCTCATATAACTCATTGAGATACTCAGGAAACAAATCCCCAATAGAAGGAAACTGACCTTGCTCTTCAGGATCTTCAATCAATGAAGTTTCATACAATCTCAAGTTTTCTCCATTAACGACTGAATAGATCTACATATAAGCTGGTAAATAAAGGCGAAAAGCATTTTCACCAATTTTATCAAGTATCTTGAAAGGTCCATACCTTATTGGTTTTAGCTTCTTACCTTCACCCTGCATTCTGTCTTTGATGATTTACAGCGAGACTTGATCACCAACTTGGAAACTATGCTCAACTCGATGCTTATCATGTCTTGCCTTGTGATTGGCTTGACTTCTTTCCAGATGTTCCTGTACTGCATTGTGAATTTCTTGTATTTGTTCAATGAACTTGGTTGCTTTGTCCACATCATTGTGTCCATCAACTACTATGTCTTTACCAAAGACAAAATCCAAGGGAGACTTTGGTATAAAACCAAAACAAGTCTCAAAGGAGACCTCTGAGTAGAAGAGTGCTTGGCACAGTTGTAAGCATGTTGCACATAACACAAATGCTCATTCCCAAGCTTGGGATGCTTGCTGCAATAACTTCTGAGCAACTGGATCACTGTCCTGTTGACCACTTATGTCTGACCATCTGTTTGTGGATGAAATGTTGTGCTCTTCTTCAACCTGGTGTCCATCAACTCCCATAAACTTGACCAAAACTTCCCAAGAAATCAAGAACCTTGATCAGAAACAATAGAAGTGGGTAACCCAAAATGAACCATACATTCTGAAAGAACAACTTCGTTGTTTATTCAGCTGTAACCTACTGTTACATGGTATCAAAATACATATTGTACTGAAACTATCCACAACAACATACAAATAATCATTACCTTTTCTAGACTTTGGAAATCCCCCAACAAAATCCATGGAAACACTTTCCCAAGGATGAGAAGGAATTGGAAGTGGAGTGTACAAGACCAATTTCCTATTGTTGGGCTTGCTTGTAGCACACATAGTACACCCTTTGATATATCTAGAAACTATCTCATGCATTCTTGGCCAATAACACAATCTTTGCAATTGTGCAACTATTTTACTTACACCAAAATAACCTGATATGAGAGAAGTATGTGCTTCTCAAAATATGTTAACTCTTTCAGTTTGTGGAATGCATAACTTTCCCAAATGATATAAGAGTTGGTCCTTTACATAATAAACAATTCTTCTACTTTCTTGCCATGACTTAAAGTTTCATATACATCTTTAAAATCTACATCTTGAGCATATTGTTCAATGTAACTTTCATGCATTACTAAGTTATGCTTAAGTATAGTAGATGCATTTATGATTGGTCTTGATAACATGTTTGCAACCTTATTGTGTATGCCCTTCTTATATCTGATGACAAGATGAAAATTGTTGTAGAAAACCCATCCACCTATAATGTCTTGATTGCTTGCAATTTAGTTTGTGAGTGCAAATATTGAAGTGGTTGATGATCTGTATGTATGATTGTTTCTTTACCCATTAGGTAATGTTTCCACTTTTTCACACTTTGTGCTAATGCATACAATTCTTTATCATATGTGGGATAATTAACTACTGCAGAAGGAAATGTCTCATAATGATAGCATATGGGTTTTCCGTGTTGCATCAACACTGCTCCCATGGCATAGTCACTGGCATCTGTCTCAATCTCAAATGGACGTTGAAGATCTGTCAGTGCTAGTATTGGTGTTGTACTGATTTTCTCTTTTAAGGTGTTGAAGGCTTTCTGTTGTTTTCCTCCCCACTTAAACTCCTGTTTCAATCCTGTTAAAGCATGTAATGGAGCTGCAATCAAAGAAAAGTTAGCAATAAACTTTCTCTAGTATTGTGCTACCCCTAGGAAACTCCTAACCTCTGTCACAGATTTGGGTTTAAGCAAGTTCACAATGAATTCAACCTTAGAGGGATCTATCTTCTATTCACCACACCCTACAATATTACCCAAATAATTTAAATATGTTCTACCAAATTCACATTTTGACAGTTTTACATAGATATTTTCTCTTTTTAAAATATCTAAAGTCTGCTTCACATGCTTTACATGGTCTTCCCATGTCTTACTAAAAACAATAATGTCATCTAAATAAACAATTATAAATTCGTCAATAAATGGTCTAAGTACATCATTCATAACTCTCATAAATGTAGCAGGAGCATTAGTTAAGCCAAAAGGCATAACCAACCATTCATACAATCCTTGCTTTGTCTTGAAAGCAGTCTTCCATGCATCTTGTTCTGCAACTCTGACCTGATGATAACCACTTCGCAAGTCTAACTTAGAGAAGTAAACTGCTTCTTTCAATTGATCTAATAAATCATCAATATGAGAAGAGGATAATGATTCTTGATCGTTAGTTTATTTAGTGCTCTATAATCAATGCACATTCTCCACGAACCATCTTTCTTTCTCACCAGCATGATTGGATATCTACATGATGATGTGCTTGGTTGTATAAACCCTTTATCAAGCAACTCCTGTACCTACTTCTTTATCTCTGCATTCTCTAAAGTTGACAACATGTACATTCCAATGTTAGGTAATGGAGCATCTTGCTACAAATAAATATCATGTACTATTTCTCGCTTAGGTGGAAGACCTTTGGGTTCTTGAAATAGAACATAATATTCTGAAACAACTTTAACTAAATCAGATTTCTGTTTAGAATCAAAGCCTTCAAATGCATTGGATTTTTCAAGATCCTTTGCCTTTACAACCATTAGTAAAAACTGCTTACTTGAATTCACAATTCTTTTCATCTGTCCTAAATTTATGAGAGAATAGTTACCTTTGAGTTTATGAGCTCTTACAATATATTCTATTCCATATATAGTGAGTTGATATTTATTCTCAACTCTATAGAAAATAGATTTCCTACCATACAAGTATGGACTTCCCAAATTAATACCACATATATCCAATGGAACTATATCTAACTCAACCTCATCTACAAATGTGTATCCAATAGCAAACCTAAGTTTACATTGTCTCGTTACTTGTAGCTTTGTTTTATCACACTCCCAACCTAATGGATATGGCTTCTCATGAGGCTTTGTTTGTAATCCCAACTTCTTTACAATTGCTTCAGAAATCAAATTTACTTGTGATCCACTATCAAATAAAGTATCAATCTTATTGTGCTTAGAAATCACTCTAATACGAAAAAGCTCATTTCTCTCCCTCTCATTATTTTCATTATCAACAGATTGTGGAGGATTACTTATGGATGCTTCAGAATATTTACCTTTAATACCTGTGGTTGTAACTGTTGTTTCATTGCCTGAATTTGATCCCAAGTCCTGCTGAATAGTAGCAACATTCTTTCTCTCCTTTCCACTGAATTTCTTAGGTTTCTGTTCTAGATGCAAAGACCAATAGTGTGCCTCATCGTGTCCTTCTTTCTTGCAATGAGTGCATGAAGGTTTATCCTTCTTTACAGTGTTTACTTTCCTCTCCTTCCATTTCAGTTTCTTCTTTTCCTTGCTCTTGCTTACAGAATATTTAAATGATCCCCCTACCTCTGGGTTTACATTCTTACCTCTAACTTCTAGATGTGTGGCTTGAACTGATACATCATCTAAGCTAGTGGAATTAAACATGAGAATAGTATGCTTTAAATAGCTAAGAAGACCACCTATATATTTTAATAAAGTCTCAGGTGAATCTAATGATATACCTAGAGTTAAATCTCTCTTTCTGAATTCCTGAGTATAACTTTGTATGCTTTGACCTTTCAATTGACGAAGAGTTTGCCAACTCATCACTGCCTGTTGCATGTAAGCTAAAGGACAGAATTACTTTTTGATAGTAGAAACAAATTCATTCCAAGTAGAAATGATTTTACCATGTTTTGCCAGATCAGCTTGTGTCTTGCCTTCCCACCATACTAGTGCAGTTCCTCCAAGTCGAAGGCTAGCCAGCTAAATCTTCTTCCTTTCTGAATCAACGTTCTATACCTTGCAATATACATCAATTTGTCTTATCCAATTATCTAGCTTTTCTACATTGAATTATCCATCATAAATTGGCAAATCAAACTTCACATCTAATTTGATTAAGGAAGTTTTCTTCTTGTTCTTAGAAGAGCTAGTGTTATGCGAAGAAGAAGATGAGGATGACGGAGGTGATGATGGAGGAGATGGTGGAGGAGGCATTTCCCCTTTCCCTTTGCCTTCTGGAGGGGCAACTAGAAAAGGTTCCTCTGCTCCTTTGTCTGGTTTAGGTGTTGAAGTGCTTTCACCTCGACCCTTCTTAAATTCCAGATACATCTCTTCCACCATGGCTCGGAGTGTCTTAAAACTTTCTATAAATTGAGATTCTAATCCCAATGGAGCTTCTTCTACCATTCTCCTATGAGAATAGACTCTTCCAATCTTTGGATTAGCCTAAAAAAGTTCTCCTTCTCCTAGTCTGAGCTTTAATCTAGTTAGCATTCAAAATCCAGCACAAGCTTGTCTAACCTTAACAAAACCAAATGCTCTGATACCACTTGATCCGATTTGGATATTAAATTAAGGAGAAAAGTTATTACAGACTCATGTGCAGGAATGCCTATATTACTTAGTGAAATGGATCGAAAATATTGCGAATAATACAGACATTTAACAATTGGAAAACATAACAATTCTACACATCAACAACAAATAATCATGGAGTTCACCAGACTTCTTGGTTACGTCTCCTAGTCCAGCTTCTAGTGTCGACATCTATGTTATGTCTTCAAGAACAAAGTTTAGAGGTGTGAGCTCAATCAGAGCCATAACACAACAACAATGATATTACACAGGGATTTCACTCACAAACCTCGAGTCTAAAGAGTGCATAGACATTTCCTCTTAGTGCCTCTGATCAACTGTTTGTAGCTGTGTGTTTTCTCTTACTCTCTATCTCCCCTCTGTCTCTTAACTCTAACTTGTTTCTGTTTTGTTATGGGATGGATTTTTAAGCTTATCAACCCTGTCTGTTGACCTTCCCTCTTTGGGCTCTCTGTCTTCCTCTTCTGTCTGTTCACCTTCCTTTCAGCATCGGAAACATCTGGTTAAGACAAAATGCTTAAATCACAAGAAATCCTTTGTATTTTGATTTTATAACAGAAATACACCAAAACACAGAAAAACCCGAAAAAACGCACATATTGGATTTCAAATTTTATAGTGCCATATCTATAATCCTCTTGGGTCCGTGTTTTATCGCTTTTGCAAGCCCACTGTTGATTTTCCTTCAATTAGAAAATTCACATCCAACCTGATCATCCAACGAGCTTGTGCCTTCTTCACCGTCCGATCCATGATCGCTAATCCAATGGCTGACAGCCATTTCGGATGGCCCACTTGCACGAAGATTACCCACCCAAAAAAGCGGTTTTCTCTCTCCTGCAGTGTGCTACGTGTTGGCCCGTGTATGGAATCGGGTGGAGTCTCTCCAATACCACTTACCGCCTGAAGCCCGCTCGAAATATTGTTTACCATGGAACTCAAATTATATAAAGTCTTATTTATAAACCTTTTGGTTCGTTCATATAGCTTAGTCTTCGGCATGTTGGTTAAGTCCTCCCCTTTGGAATCTGTGATGCGATATACATGGTCTCCGCTGTTGATCTACGCACCGATTTGACAGTCCACATTAAATCGCTGGATCGCAGTCAAATTTCCCTTAGGGCTGTCTCTGATACACTCCGCTGGCCTCCGCCAATGCGATATCATCGATTTAGTCTGGACCATTGATCTGGCCAATCCGATGGTTGCGGTGCAACGTTACTTCAACCTTCGCTTTACTCTGTTTTCCACCATTCTTAGTGTTTTTCTTATGCAATAGTGTTTTCCGATAGTATATATATATGAAGACTTAGACTTAGAGGTTTGATACAAGATCCGTTTTGGATCAAATAGGATAATCAAATTTCTATTTTGTATGAGGAAGAAGAGGATATGGTTAGAAGTGAAGATTTGCATTCTGAATTTCCAATTTCTCCAGATGAGGATGAAATTGAAGATTATTGCCAAAGATTCACAGATTTCATGCACACGGAATCATAGAAGAATTATGACCTTAGGTCAAGGAAAAGGATGAGGGTATAGGATGTTGTAGAAGGGAAAAAAGATCAAATTCTTCAATACATGGAAACTCCACAACACCCTCCAAAGCATCTTGATCGAGGAAAACAACAAGTCAGTTCAGTTCTAAAGGTTGCATTTCAGTAGGGTGAAAGTTCAAAAGAAAAATTGGACATAAAGGTATTGAATAAATCTATTCAACCTCCTATGGATAGTTCTCATGAGGTTTCAAAACAAAAGGTGACTAAAGAAGAACAAGAGAAAGTGATTAAACAGGGCCATTGTTTTAACTTGATAAAACAATTAGAGAAGCTCAAAGTTCCAATTCCTTTAATTGAGTTGATTAAAACTCTAGCATATAAGAAACAAGTCTTTGATTTTATAAATCTTTCATAGGATAACCATGCAGTAGACACAACTATTTTGCAAGAGGACAAACAGGTGGTAATGTTTTGCCCCCATGTGGAAGAATTTTATTTGTCTACTCCTCCTTTCTATAGTTCTCTATTAGTGCATACTTTTATTCTTCATAAATCTATGTTGGATTATGGAGCCTCTCACAATTTAATGCCTCTTTTAGTTATGAAACATTTGAACTTGCAAATCACTAAGCCTTATAAGGATCTGTATTAATTTGATTATAAAACGGTTAAGTGTGTGGGATTGATTAAACACTTGGTGATTTCTCTTGCTCAAATTCCAGCCAGAATCATTATGATGGATGTAGTGGTTACAGACATCCCAACACGTTTTGGAATGATGTTATCTAGATCCTAGCGAGTCAAATTGGGAGTGTTGAAGTTGAATTTTACATATGCCATTATTCCTATTTTTGGTGGTCAGGAAAGGAGATTATACAGGGAGACCAGGTTTGTTAAAATAATTACAAAGAAGGGTTCAGTAATTCTCATATTTATATTCAGGAAAAGGATGACTTTTCATGTTTTATGTTACAATATACACAAGAAATTGCTAAAGACACTAAGGTGTAGCTCCCTTTAGCAATTGAAAGTAAGGAGTTGGAAATCAGTCGAGTCTGGAAGATATATTTTGATGTTGCTTATTCAAGAGATGGCAGTGGAGCAGGAGTACTTTTGGTTTCCCCAAAAGGTCATTTCATGCCCTTCTCTTATAAGTTAGAAACTAACTCTACAAATAACATTACCGAGTATGAAGCTTTAATTCTTGGTTTGCAAAATGCTAGACATTTAGGAATACAATGCATTTCTGTTTATGGAGACTCTGAGTTAGTAGTTAAACAGATCAAGAATAAATTTCAAGCAAGGAATTCAAGATTGAAGACTTACAAAAATGAAGTTTGGGATCTACTACATAATTTCTTTGTTGCTTTTAATATACAATATGTACCTAGAGATGAAAATTGATTGGTTGATTCTTTAGCAGTTTCAAATAGTACTTTCAAGCCTTCCCTAAATCCCAGGCTAAGATATGAAGTTAAAATCAGACATAGGCCATCTATTCCAAATAATATAAAGAATTGGCAGGTGTTTTAAGATGAAGAGCAGATCAAAGATTTTCTGGAAATGCTTGGTTAGTTTCCCAATTTGGAGATTGATTAGGAAGAAGAACAAAAGGATGGTTGTCTTTTAAAGATTCTATAGGAAATAGAAAGATATTACAGTTCAGAGATAATGTGATACCAAAAGGTTTAGTACCTTTGGAGAGATTATTCAATTTGAATGATGTTGCTATCAATCTGAAGAAAACAGACTTGGAAAAAGACCTTGAAGATTGTAATCTGGGAACATAGCAGCAACCAAAGATGGTGAGGTTGGCTAAGGATGTTCTACATAATTTTAAACAGAGGTATGTAAATCTTTTTAATAATTTTGTTGATATATTTTCCTAGTCATATGAAGGTCTGGAAAACATATGACACTAATTCAGCACAAGATTCTCTAAAACCAAGGATAAAAGCTTATAAATAGAAATTAAGTCAAATAAACCCCTTATTTCTCCCCACAATAGCGAAGGAAGTAAAGAATCTAATGCAAGGAAAAATAATTTATCCTCTTAGATATTTAGATTGGGTAGCTAATTTAGTTCCCGTGAGAAAGAAAAATGGAGAAATCGGGTTGTGCATTGATTTTAGGAATTTGAATAAGGAATATTTGAAAGACAAATATCCTCTTCCTAAAATGGACCATATTCTATAGAGAGTAACAGGATCAGATAGGATATCTATGATTGATGGCTTTTCTGATTATAACTAGATTTCAGTGGAGAAAGAAGATCAAAAGAAGAGAACTTTTACGACTCCATGGGGAACTTTTATATATGCCAAGATGCGCTTCGGACTAATGAGTGTTGGTGCCACTTTCCAAAGGGCTATTGATATAGTCTTTGTAGGGGAAAAGGAGAAGTTTGTGGTAATTTATTTCGACAATATTACATTTTTCTTCAGATCAGATGAGGATCATTTGGAGCATTTCAAGTAGACTTTTCAGAAGTGTAGAAAGTTTGGCCTATATTTAAACCCCAAGAAGTCTCATTTTTCTTTCATAGAAGGAAGATTATTAGGCAACATCGCATCAAAAAAAGAAGTTAAAATAGACCCGAAGAGAGTGTAAGCAATTGAAAATGTACCTCTGCCAATGAGTAAAAAGGAGATTCAGAGCTGCCTAGGAAAAATAAATCTTCTTAGAAGATTTGTCCCAAATTATGCAGATATTGTTACGCAAATCACTGATATGTTTAGAGAAGGTGTGGAATTCAAATGGACTACAGCTGCCAAGGAATATTTCTGAAGGATGAAGGAGGCCCTTCAAGAAGATCATGTGTTGGTAATCCATAATTATACAAAGCCTTTTCATATTTTTTCATTTGCTTCTTCTTCTACCATTGTAGCAGTGCTTTTACAGAGAAATGAAGAAAAAAAGGAGCAACATGTGGCTTTCTTTAGCAAGGTGTTAACGGATGAAGAATTGAAATATAATATCCTGGAAAAACAAGCTTATGCTCTGGTCAAAACACTGAAGGCTTTCAGGGTCTATGTTCTTCAATCACAAATCACTGCTTATGTTCCCAATGCAGTTGTGAAGGATGTGTTGACTCAAAGTGATATTGAAGGAAAGAGAGGGAAATGGATAGAAAGGATTCAAGAATATGACATGGATATAAAACCAACTAAGCTGGTGAAAGGACAAGGCTTGACAAATATTTTAACATAAATAAATTTTCAAGCTATGGGGATAAAATTGCTAGTTGAAGTTGAGGAGAATAATCCCATTGTAGAAAGAGGTAAGAATACAGATCTTGATAAAAATGTTTAGTATAAATACCTTTTTTGTCATTGGTATAAGGACATTGTACATTATCTATGTTTTCTCTATTTTCCTCCTAATTTAGATAGATTAAAGTATAAGGCTTTTAGAGTCAAGGCTCAGAAATATGTGATAACAAATGGGAAACTATATTGGAGAGACCTGGTTGGAGTCCTTTTACTTTGTATGACAGAAGGAGAGACTGTTGAAATATTAAATGAATATCATGGTTTTCTTTGTGGTGGTCATTATGGATGGAATATAATAGCTCATAAAATTTTAAAAGTTGGTTTTTTCTGGCCCTCTCTATTTTAAGATGTTTATAGATTGGTAAGGAGTTGTAAACAATGTCAATTTTTTGCTGAGAATAAAATACTGGCTCCATTGCCTTTAATTATTGTGTTTGTCGAGGAACTTTTTAGGCAATGAGGATTTGATTTCATGGGGGAAATCAATCCATCATCTAGTGGGTAGTATAAGTGGATTTTGACAGGCACAACCTATTTTACAAAATGGGTGGAAGTTGTTTGAGTAAGAACAGAAAATGATTTAGTGGTGATTAAATTCTTGGAGGAAAACATATTTAGCAGGTTTGGTTGTCCCAAAAGGTTAGTAGCAGACAATGTACAAGTTTTTAAATATGCAAGATTAATTGATTTCTATAAAAAATATAACGTAATTTTGTCTGATCCAGCTTCGGGTATGACAAAGGACCCTTCCAATACCTTTTACTTTCATGATGTGTTAAATTTCATTTTTAAAAGAACATCAATGACTACATCTACATGTTGTAAAGAAGAGGAACATGTTGATCATCAACACATGAAAACATAAGCCGTTGATAACGGAGTTTGTCTAGGAGGGACTACGTCTCCGGGACCGGGCGTCAAGATGGTGTAGGCCGTTTCATTAAACGTTGTCAATAGTGATGATGTACATAGAGGTGATGTCGCTATCATACAAGGAAAATGACCTCACGCAAGAGTGGCTCCAAGAGATGTTCCACTACAGGAACTCTCAGTCAAAAGACTCCTATCAGTATGACACAAAACTCATGCCTAATGGGCATCCCACCAACATGGCATAAAAGGGATCTCAACGCAAACATGCATGATGAAAACATGAGTATCCCATCAACATACAACGAAGGGATCTCAAAACACAACATGATGAATCATGACAAAAAGTACATCACATAGGCCATTCTTTGTCACATCAAACAAGAATCATAAAAATGAGTAAGAAACAGCATCCCACATCAAACATCAATCAAGGACCTATGCAACACAATGCATAGCAAAATAAGTTCATGAACACTACATATACCTCACAACCAAGGGCCATCTGAAGAAGTGGATGTCAAACTGCTGAAGCTGTTTGGACCATCGATCTCATGGCATCAAGCGCATCACTGCTCGTACATGGATTTTGACACTTGCATCCCACTTAGAAAAGTGATTGAAGAATAGAATGAGAGAATGAGAAATATGAATGCACCATTAGATTTGTGACGTCGAATAGTGGAAAGTCGACTATCCCATTTTTGAATTCTGAGAAGTTGAGAATCTGGGGCTCAAGGAATCTTTTAGATTCCTCAAAGATTCTGCTCCATAGGTGGACTGGAAATCTGCAACTCCGAAGGTGAATCTGACTTCTCCATTTTCATCCCCATGGAAAACCATGAAAAATTAATGTAAACTTAACTATATTCCGACATGGAGAAAAATTACCTCGGGAAAATTTCTAGGCTCATGGTTCCGCTCCCTATTTTTACAGCAGTCATCGTTCCACCTTCATACTGAAAATGACCCAAAAAAGTAGAACTCTGATGGAGACACAGACAGTGCCATTGCATTCATGGCATCGAGAAGTCTGAAACCATATAAAATTTGTCAAAATCTGACAAAATGAAATTTCACCCCTCCTGCAAAATGTTGCCTCGAATTGCGTGCCAAGATTCTGCCTCCTCTATCTTGAAACTCATGCCTGTAACTGGTTCCTCCATCTGTCCGTGCACTAAAAAAAATGGTTCTTTTAGAAGTTCTCAGGCAGATTTCCCATGAAATTCGTTTGGTGCAGTGGTAATGTTGGCATATTAGTTGAGGAGGGGTCGGGTGGTCAAACCCCGCCCCTCCCTTTCTTTATACAATTATCATTTTAAAAATGAATGAAATTTTTCATAAGGGGGTCAAGTCCTCATTGGGTATCCCGCCCCATGTCTTCCGCACACACAACCTGGCGCATTAACATATGGTATAATGGTGCATTAACCATGTTATTTGGGAGGCACATTAAGGTTACGTATTAATGGAGAGTGGTGGTACTGTTTATGGGGCAGCCTGCTCAGGGGCCAGCCCACATGGGCTGGGTGAGTTCAATCCCCGCCGGTCCCCAACTCTGTTTTATGGCATGCATTTAAGGGTTTCGGGGTGTGGACCGGGTCCAATGGAGGTGGCCCGTGCCCACCCCAATAATAGTATTAGGTATATGGTGTGCAGCTGGAGAAGGGTTTGGTGGGGTCATGGCCACCAACCCAACATTTAAAATTTTAAAAAAGTGGGTTGCAGTTTGGCCAGTGGGGGTCATGGCTCGTCAATGTTTTAATAAAAAATATTTTGTTATGTAGTTTTGTTGGTGGCAGGGGTGGTGGCCGCCACCTCATTTATATTTTTTTTGACTTTTTATCAAAATAGAGGTGTCTCTAAAATCTTTAGAAAATAAGGGTTATTGGGAAAATTAATGAGGTCACAATTTCGACCGATTTCGGGAGCTAGGTTTCATGCCTCGGGGTCGGTCAAATTGTAGGACTCTTAAACCTAGCCCACAACCCAACTTTGACCAAGACATTGACTAGCTCGTTCTCCCTCATACGATCTCAGATTGATGAACTGTTCACACGTCCGCGATCAGGACAACGAGATCTATGCTTTGGTCTTGGGTCGACATCATTCTGAACACTTTTATTTTCAAGCGTTCATAAACCCTCTTTGTCCTGTGTGTCTCTGGAGCCACCTGGATCAATCCTCCCCACTGAGGAGCTTTTGGTCCTCCAAAAGCATAAAAAATAATTTGCAACTTCTCTATACCTTGTCTTCATCACAAGCGTCCTAAAAAGGTTTCACTTCCATCTCCTTCACCTTTGTTCTTCGGAGCCTTAAGCAACGAGCCGACACCTAATACCTCTGCAACGTGTAGTACATTTTTTTGCACATTACATGCTCGAATTTTATGACCAACTAATCACCCAAATGTCCCACACTTGCCATGAGTTTATAACACATACTCGGTGGTCAAGTTTACATCAAGATGGATGCAAGACCTCAGCTATGACAACAAGGCCAACCTATCATTGTTGCTTCAACAAGTGATAGAAAACACATCATCACTGCAACACATGATTTACAAACATAAGACCAAACACTATTGTTTTGAGAAGTGATGGAAACATAACATCACTTTCACAATTTAACATGTGACACCAAATAAGACAGACATCATTGTTGCCGAACAAGTGATGGAAAAAACATCATCACTTTTACATCTTAAAATGCAACAAATGATTTACAAAAGCACGACCATGAAATGATAACATGTCTAGAAACCATTTTTTACTTATCAATGTGAATGGGTCACCTCCTTGTGGTGGTTTTTCTTGTCGAACAACTGCTTCACATGGTTCACACACCCATGCTTTGTCTTTAAGGCGCTACTCTGGTTGGAGTCTGCAACAAGTGGCTCTTTGATGGCCACTTTTATCGTAATGACTACAGTAGGTTTTCTTCCTCCATATCTGCTTAACTTGTTTCTTTTCATGTTGTTGAGAGGGTCTTTCATGCCTCATCCTTTTGTGTGCTACCCTTCTTTTCCAACACTTAGAAAATGTATGGTTATGTAATCCACAAAAGGTGCATGTTTTTTGATGTCATGTTTTACATTCATTATTATCAACATGATCAAAATCAAAATGGACATTCGAAGATTGAAAGTGATTATACCTTCCCTTGCTATCTTTGGTGTAATTATGGTGATAAGAGCTTGCCTCAGCTCTTTCCTTGCCATGGGCACTGCCATGGGATGATGGGGATGTGTACCCATCATGCTCTTTCCTCAATGATTTCGACAATGTCTTAGAGGCATATAACACCTTTGAGAATTCTCCTTTGGTGTATCTTGAGCCTACAAATTGAGATCTCTGCATAACCTCGAATGGTTGAGTTATGCCTTTGTTATTAACACCAAGTCTTCCTTCCTCCTCGTGTCTCATCCTTGTAAGAAGCCTCATGTTTGTCCCTGTAATTGGGATCTCCACATTTCCAAAAAAAATCATACTATGTGATGACAAAACTTAAAGGAAATAAACATCTTTTACCTCCTTGTTCAATTTGGAAAGAACTGATGAGGGTTTCTCATCATCCATTGTTGGTGGTTCACTCACTGTTGTGGCGCATTCCCCAACTTCCTTTCTGACACACCCAAGTCCTGCCTGATGGGGTAATTCCTCTACTTTGATGGGGTTGACAATGCCTTGGCCATTAACACCCAAGCCTTTCCTTCATACCCCATTCTCTTCAGTAGTTTGGAGCCAATTCTTGTGGTATGATTTTCAAAAATAGTAAAATCATCTTCAAGAAACATACATGAAGATGGAGAACTACTTTTTACCTCACATGGGTCATGTTGCAACTTTTCCAAGGCCTCATCCTTTGCTTGTAGTTGTCATAGCAAGATATGTTTTTCCTCCTTCTCTTCATGTAGACGTGTCTTTAATTCAGCATGCTCTGTTTGAAGGTTTTGGTTGTTGTGCTTCAGTTCTTCTAGGGCCTCTTCTGTGGCTTGCAACTGAAGTTGCAATCGCTCCTTTTCCTCTGTCTCTTACTGTAGAGTTTCATACATTATATCCACCCTTTTGGAAATTTTGAGCATGGTCTCCTACATCGCTTTTTCATCCTTTGTTGCTGCATGTTCCATTGTTCACGCTGCAATTCACATCAACGCAAAGACTACTCTGATACCACTTGATCCAGGTCCAGGTATGACAAAAGACCCTTCCAAGACCTTTTACTTTCGTGATGTGTTAAAGTGGATTTTTAAAAGAACATCAATGAATACATCTACATGTTGTAAAGAATAGGAACATGTCAATCATCAACACATGAAAACATAAGCCATTGATAACGGAGTTCGTCCATGAGGGACTATGTCTTTGGGCCTCGGTGTCAAGATGGTGTAGGTCACTTCATTAAGTGCTATCAATAGTGATGATGTACATAGAGGCAATGTCACTATCATACAAGGAAAATTCCCTCACACGGGAGTGGCTCCAAGAGATGTTCCACTACAGGAACTCTGAGTCAAAAGACTCCTATCAGTATGACACAAAACTCATGCATGATGAGCATTCAGCCAACATGGCATAAAAGGGATCTCAACGCCAACATGCATGATGACAACATGAGTATCCCATCAACATACAACAAAGGGATCTCAAAACACAACATGATGAATCATGACAACAAGTACATCACATAGGTGATTTAGCATCACATCAAGTAGGAATCATAAAAATGAGTAAGAAATATGATCCCACATCAAACATCAATCAAGGACCTATGTAGTACAATGCATAGAAAAAGTACATGAACACTGCATATACCTCACAACCAACGACCATCTGAAGAAGCAAATGTGAAACTGTTGAAGCTGTTCGGACCATCGATCTCATGACATCAATCGCATGACTGCTCACACATGGATGTTGACACTTGCATTCTACTTAGAAAAGTGGCTGAAGAATAGAATGAGAGAATGAGAAATATAGATGCAACATTAGATTTGTGACGTCGAATAGTACAAAATCGATTGTCCAATTTTTGAATTCTGAGAAGTTGAGAATGTGGGGCTTAAGGAATATTTTAGATTCCCCTAGATTCCTCAAAGATTCTACTCCATGGGTGGAATGGAAATCTGCAACTTTGAAGGCGAATCTGACTTCGCCAATGCGATCCCTACAGAAAACCATGAAAAACGACTGTAAACTTGACTATAAAGGCTCATGGTTTCGCTCCCTATTTTTACAACAGTCATGGTTCCACCTTCATACTAAAAATGACCAAAAAATGTAGAACTCTGATGGATACACGGATATCGCCATTACGTTCGTGGCATTGAGAAGTGCTGAAACCATATAAAATTGCTCAAATTCTGACAAAATGAAATTTTAGCCCTCCTGCAAAATGCTGCCTTGAACTATGTGCCAAGATTCTGCCTCCTCTGTCTCGAAATTTGTGCCCATAACTGATTCCTCCATCTATCCGTGCACTGAAAAAAACTTGGTTCTTTTAAAAGTTCTCGGGTAGATTTCCCAAGAAATTCGTTTGGTGCAGTGGTAATGTTGGCATATTAGTTGAGGAGCGGTTGGGTCGTCAAACCCCACCCCTCCCTTTATACAATTATCGTTTTAAAAATGAACGAAATTTTCCGTAAGGGGGTCAGGTATGCATTGGGTGGCCCGCCTCATGTCTTTTTCACACACAACCTGGCACATTAACATATGGTATTTATGGTGCATTAATCGTGTTATTTGGGAGGCGCATTAAGGTTACGTATTAATGGGGAGTGGTGGTACTGTTTATGGGGTTGTCCGCTCGGGGGCCAGCCCACGTGGGTCAGGCGGGGACCCCCACCGGTCCCCAAATCTGTTTTATGGCATGCATTCAAGGGTTTTGGGGTGTGGGCCGAGTCCACCAAAGATGGCCCGTGCCCACCCAAATAATAGTATTAGGTATATGGTGTGCGGTTGGAAAAGGGTTTGGTCGAGTCATGGCCGCCAACCCAACATTTAAAATTTTAAAAAATTGGGTTATGGTTTTGCTGGTGGGGGTCATGGCCCGTCAGAATTTTAATAAAAAATATTTTGTTATGTAGTTTTGGGGGTGGCGGTGGTGGTGGTCTGCCACCTCATTTATAATTTTTTTGACTTTTTATCAAAATAGAGGTGTTTCTAAAATCTTTAGAAAATAATGGTTATTCGGCAAATTAACAAGGCCACAATTTCAACCAATTTTGGGAGCAAGGTTTCATGTCTCGGGGTTGGTCAAATTGTAGGACACTTAAACCTGACCCACAACCCAACTTTGACCAAAACTTTGACTAGCTCATTCTCCCTCATACGACCTCGGATTGATGAACCGTTCGCACCTCCGCTATCAGGACTACGAGATCTATGCTCTAGTCCTGGGTCAACATCGTTTTGAACACTTTGATTTTCAAGCATTCATAAATCATCTTTGTCCTGTGTGTCTTTGGGGCCACCTAGATCATTGTCTCACTCTACTACCTATTAGCCTCGGGGGAATGGGTTAGCAGAGTCTTCTAATAAAACTTTGGTGAAGATACTTAAGAAGACTATTGCAAAAAATCAAAAGAATTGGGATACTAAACTAAAGTATGCTTTATGGGAAACTAGAGTAACTCCAAGCAAGTCCACTAAGAAGTCACCTTTTGGCTCATATATGAAACATTTGCTTTATTTTGCAGCCAATTAATAAAACCTATTGCATCATTTGTCCAAGATGTTCAAGAAGAATACAGGCCCTTGATTAGAAGAATGAACCAATTGATAGAGCTCAATGAAAATAGATAGAAAGTCATGGAGAATTTGATCGGCTACCAAGAGAAAATTAAACTAGTTTTTGACAAAAAAAATAAACATATCCTTTTTCGGCCTAGAGATCTAGTACTTAGATGGGATACAATGAGGGAAGGAAAAGGAAAACACGACAAGTTTGACCCTTTGTGGTTTGGTCCCTTCAAGATAGCAGAGTCTAGAGAAAACAACACTTTTGTTCTTGAAAATCTGGGTGGTGAACTTATACAACTGCCAATGAATGGGCAGCATCTCAAACATTACTTCTAGCAATTAATTGCAATCATTTTCATCCCTGTATATATCGGTGTGGCCATTGTAGATATTTCAATGAGTTATTCATTGTAATGTGCTAAGTTACGGTTTGACTCCATACCTGAGGAGAAGGCACTAATTTGCAGTTCTTAATGTTTTTCTTTTTGAAAAGTGATATCCCCAGGTGGAGTTAGGTGTTGTAATTCATTTTAAATTTGAGCATATCTTGTAAAAAATGAAAAAAAAAAAAATATTAAAAAAAAACAAAATTATAATAATGGTTGAAAGCGCTTGGGGTTATTTATTAATGCACTAATCAAAAATATCGTAGTTCTTAAGCCTGATAATGGGTCCCGTCTTTAACGTTCAAAAGGTTAAAAGGAAGACATTAATCACAGTGGAGATGAATTGTTCGACGAGGCCCACACGATGGGGAAAACCCAACAGAACAAACTACATAAATGTTAGCAAGAGATGTGCCTCCCCAAAGACTTTTGCAAGAGCTTGTTGACTTCTAATCTACGACTCAGATTGATTGCAAAGGCACTCCTACGAAGATGCCCCGTACTAGTGACTGCCCTCATAGTGTCATCAAAAAACAAGGTCGATGGCATAAAAAACCGAGGTTGCCTCCACCACTCATTCCACCACATAACCTTTTCTCTCTATCACCTATCATCCATGCATGTCATTTCATCATTTACTCCACTCTGCAAGAAAATTTAATTCTCTATGAAAACATTGAATTCTTGGTTTCCCCTCCCGCTCTTATATTTAACCTATACAGCTCCATTTTCACTCATTTCTTTATACTTTTTCTACCTGCTCTTGCTATTGTGGCCTCTGAATTCTCCAACAAACCTCCCAGTCCTATTGTCTCTCATTACCAAGTATTTAAACAGTCACCCATTATTTCAATTAACCGAAAATGTCAAAGAAAGTTTCCTTAGCGGGGTCATCAACTCACATTCCACTCACGGACATTGAAAGAGACATTTTCTATACTGTGTGCAATTTAAATCATTTATAAACCTATAAGTCTATCCTTAGAAATCAACCATATGTACCATGTTATGCTATCGTAGTCAAGTCTGATGTCCTTTCGGCTTTCATCTCTGAAACTCATCTCTTCCCAGAATTTATCCATTGGTTAGTATCAACTATGTATCCATAGAAGTTTTTTGTAATCGATAAGTCACTAGAAAATATTTTCCAGGTGTCCTCCCTTTTAATTCAGCAGGAATTGTGTTTTCCCTCTATTAGTACATATACCTCTTTTTCTAAAGAAACTCTGTTAGTTTATTTTGAAAATTTGTCAAGTCAAGAGTATGCCCAAATTGTCTTCTATTTGATTCCAAAGTAGTTAGCAGAGCTTTCTTTTGAGATGGGTGTGACTGGAGTACCTCCAGCGTCGACATGGCAACAGGTGATGGGGCCAAGTCATCTACTATATTGTATCAATGGGAAACTAGGATAGAAGCAGCATTACGATGTAATGGCCCCTTAGGGATCTTGGGAATGGCCTCAAATTTAGGTTGAGGGATCTATAGTGGACCATTTGGTGTCACAAGAGGCTCAGCAAATGCTTTGGTTTTGGAGTTAGTGGTGGACGAAGTCAATAGCTTGTCATATTGACGCGACAAGCTTGCAAGTTGATATCAGAAGGATTAACCTCATCAAAATTCGTCATAAGGATTTGGTAGTCACCAGGACCATAAGGTTGAGGGGGGTGGGCTGCTTGACCTAGATGAGGTTGAGCAACAATAAATCCTTGCTCAGGGAAAGGATTTGTGAGCACTTCCGGTTGAGATGGCATAGGATTCTGAGGTGATTGTTGACCTCTGGAAGCTGCTTGAGCTTCCCACATTTGGCGCATCAGGGGTAAGAGAGGACACTCATTTGTATAATGGCCATGTACACCACAACATGCACAAGGCGTGTTCGTACGAATAGCCTTGTTCTGCTTGGGTTGGCTACCATGTTTCTAGTTGTTAGTGTTAGGCAAGTTCCCCTGGGATTCACTAGGTTGATTACCTTGATTACCCTGGTTACCCTTGTTACCCTTCCCCTTATTCTTTTTTTTTCAAATTTTGGGGATTGGTCGCACTCTGCTGTGGAAACACTTGAACCTGAAGGGGCGGTGGCTGCTGGGGTTGAGGATGCATGGGAGGCTGCGGTGCTAATTCTTGAGGGGATGGAGCGCTTGGCTCTGCATAAGGAGGAGAAAAAGTTTGATAGATAAGTTTGGGCCCTGAAAACATGTTGCTTGCAGGAGGGGCATGAGTGTTAGAGGAACTGGTGCCCCCGTGTGGATAGCCATAACTTTGCTAAGTATATGGCGAAGGGTGTAAAAGGGTTCCAACTATACTGTCGGCGGCGTGAGATGCCCTCTGTGCATTGGTACTTCCACAACAAAGGAGGTTTGGAATGAAGGTATAGACATAACTAGATTGCGCATAAATCAAGTTATATCTTAGAGCGGTTTGGAGAGCTTATTCCTTTATTTGATGAAAATGGGACATGACATCTTTTCCAATGGGTGCTAAAAGGCTCCTAAGAAACCAATCTAGATAGACACGGTCTTCAAAGGGTGGGGCACGACATGTGCTCCTCCTTCGATGCCACTCTTGAACACTATTAGAAAGGTGAGTGGTAGAGGACTGACAAAATGAGGTCAATAGCTCCGTACTAGTGTCATACTAGAGAGGTTACTGGAAATATGAGAGGAATGCTTTAGCAAGCGTTGCAAAAATGGAATGAGATGCGGCGGGCTAGTCTACATACCATTTTGCATTATCTCTACTGAGCACACATTGGAATAGTCGAAGACAAATGGAGTCATTGGTAATGGAGTTGGATGAACACCACATGTGGAAGGATTGAACATGGTTGGTAGGATCCTCTCCGGCATTACCCTAAAACTTTGGGATGTCTAAGGGAAACTTAGTCAGCATAGAAGGCCAACCAGCATCATGGTCTATGGGGTCATTTATCAACTCGATAAAATCCAGTAAACTTAACCTAGCCATAAAAGGGACCATGGGGGCAGCCATAATGGTTCATGAGACCATTCTGCTTGATGTGACCATCAGGATAGAACCGGAGCCAACACCAAGTTGGGTTCTTACACCAACTGTGGGTCTATACATAGTGACAATATGTGATGAAGGAGGCTCGGAATCAAAGGAGGAATTAGAAGAACTAGGAGAAGATTCGGTATGGGGAATCGGAGGGCTATGAACTTGAACCCGACGGGGAGGGGTAATATGCCCAAGTGGAAATTGGGGATGAAGGCCTAATAGTCTCTACGAAAAATGCCTTGGTGGCGCAATGGTGGTAAGACACACGTGACATGGAAATGATTAAAGGAGATCAACAATATGTCTTTGTCTCGATGAAGGGAGATAAATTTATTATGTTAAGTCTTGGCTTGGCAGTGTAAACCAAGAGCCCTTTGATTAAGGTGTGCTTGTGTGTGCAAGTGTATTTATTGATTAAGCCCAGATCGTATTTGTAAAAAAAGAAAAAATCTTTCTGAAAATAAATTGAAATTAACAATAGAAAATGAACAGCAAAACAATTAACTAAACCCCACCCAAACTGGGTTTGCAAACACTCTACTGGTTGGTGGCTAAATCGAAGGAAAATACACTAAAACGGTCAAGAGATCTAAATTTCGGTGTGACTATGATCAAGTGACACTAAGTTGCTAGAAAGTGGTGCAGCAACAGCAAAAAACCAAAGAGGAAGATCATTGTAAGAAGATAGGGAGATGGGTGAAACACCTAGGGAAACCGATGGGACCCTAAGGCCAATGACCAAACAAGTTGTAATGTGAAACTATGGATTGTGACAACCTATCTTTATAGATCTGAAATAGAAGGGTACAAATATGGAAAATATGGCTTAAAGCATTACAAAAACTCAGACTACTCACTCAGCAAAACTCCTCTTATAAAGGTTGAAGTGTACTAGAAGCCCTAGGGGGGCTAAATTCCACTACGACGAGTAAATCAGAGTAGATCAAGGCCTAAGCAGGATGAGATAGAGGTTAGACAACCTAGAAGACAACTCTCTACAAAACCCAGAAACAGATCTGAGAAAAACTAAGAAACCCAAAAATCGCAGGTACTAACCTGTTTTTCAAGTGGGATCACACCTTTTGGGCTAACAAGTGTTCATTGGCCTCCAGATCACACTTTTTGGGCTAAAACGTGTGATTTCTACTCCGTGGATCCCAGTTGACAAATCTCGGAAAAATTTGTCGCCTATGTCGCGACTGGTTCCTATGACCTGTGGAAAAGACCAGAAAGCTTGCGAATTTCAGAAATTTAACAGATCTAGGGTTAAAAAGCTAGGAAACATTAAGAGAATTGGAAAAAAATAAAATAAAAAACTAAGCTGAAAACCATAAGTCACCCAGGTTTCTGGATTTGAAGTATAAAACTAGTGGAGTTGCTAATTTTGTGATTGGAAACAATCAGAAAATCGCTAGCGGAGTTGCCAATTTTGTTGTATTGTTTTCTTCTCAAAGGTGTATGAAAAGAACCCACTTAAGATTGTGGATGACAAATAATCTCAACAATATAAATGGTTGCTAAACATTGTAGATCTGCAACAACTAATAGAAACAAAACCTGCCAAAATTTCGATCTATGCCACAATCATAATTAAACAACAAAAAGAAATAATAATAACTCCAATCATCCAATGGAAACCAGATATACAAAGAATAGTTTTATTATAACACCTGTGAAGAGAACAAATAAATGTTACCAGTCCCCCTCTATGGGATGGTTCCTAGCTATCCTAAAACATCTTTAGCTTGTGTAGAGTCTCTCTCCTCTATAATGTGTAAACCCAACAAAAATATGGTGTGCATCAACAAAAATAATCAGAGTTACAACAGTGGGTGCAACAATGAAAATAATCAAAAGTGAATAATGAATGAAAAACCCTTCTATTTATAACAAAATATTGAGTTATCCTCGAATAATGAGCAATAATAAAATATTATTAACCCCATTCTTGGAATAACCACTTGGAATATTTTATTATATTTGGCTAGGAGAGAAAAATTATTTAAACTTTTATTTAGAAATAATAAATAAATAAATGATTTATTTATCATCTCAAGGAATTGATTAAGGAATAATAAATAAATACAAATTTATTTAATTATTCTTAAGGGATTTACTCAAATTTGACAAAGAATAATAATTAATTAGTGATTAATTAATTTTCTTATAGAAAAACAAGATAGTTAACGATTTATCTATTAATTTTTCATGATTGGGTCAAATATGACAAGGAATAATAATTGAACAATGGTTTAATTAATTATTCCTAGAAGAAAATCAAATAAATAGTGATTTATTTAATTATTCTTCATGAATTTAACCATAAATTACTTAACAAAGGTGGTTTATTAAGTAATTTCTCACATTGAAAGAAATTTTACCATGGTAAAATTGCCTTTACATGGTGTACTTTTATCCATCTAGTAAATTAGGCTAGATGATCAATTTTTTGGTGATAACAAAGAGTATGCCCAAATTGTATTCTATTTGATGCCGAGTGGGAAACAATTGTCTTTGGGGTCAAATCAGTTTCCATTATATACTTTTTCTCATGATGTCAAGCCTATTCTCTATATTTTAACTAAGATCTTGGGAAGAGATGATGCTTCAGTCATTGATAAATCTACTCTTGTTTTTTTTAGTTTGATGATGAAGCTTAAAGTTGTTTTAGATATACCATCTTTTTGGGAAGGGGTAGTTAATGATCAGTTCATGAACCTTTCACTCACTGGTTGTTTTAGATTCCCTTCTTTAATTACATATCTCTTCTTTGACTCATGTTGAAAAGTTCATGCATTTGGGGTTAAACATCATGGATCTCAAGAAGAATAAGAAGTCAGTTGTTTTTTGCACTGATATAGTGAGGAGTAACCTAAAGAAGGGAGGCTTGATGGATTTTGTTGCCTTGTTTATTTCAATGGAATATTCAATTATTAATAGTTCACCTAAACCTACTATTTTTCCAAAATCTCATCCTTTTATTCAGTTGAGCAGGGATCTAAGAGTAGGGGACTAGTATTCTTTTGAAGATCATCATGAGATTAGGTTGTATGGAGCTGATATTGAACCTTACAGATTTCCAACCTTAGTTCCCATGAGGTTGTTTTCTTTGGAATTTATAAGACAGAGTTTAAATGTGGACCAGGTCCATTTTGTTCAAGCCAAGAAAGGGCATGTATTTAGATTGCCAAGAACAGTGGACCTTTCATTATAAATGCTAGACAATTAGCAGAAGAAGTCCAAAAACTTTTAGAAGGAATGGATCTGTTATTGGCAGAAAAATGGGCCTATGATCCTTTTCATGTGATTTCTAACAGAAGAGCGGAGAATGGTTATTCCCCTTTCTTACATTAAGCTTGACCAAATATTGAGAATATGGCTAATGGAGGTCAATCTATTTCAACAGGAGGATTAGTGGTTGACATTCCTGTGAAAAATGAAAAGAATTTGACGAAAGGAAGAGAGGAGATTATTGATTTGGATGAAGATATAGATGGAGCATCTAAAATATCAAATTTTTCTGATGAAGGCAGTACATCATTAATTTCTGGTTTTCAATTATAGTTGAGTGATACAGTTGCGCACCATCCTCTCCCAATCTAGATGAAGACACTCATAGCTCTATCCCAATCATTAAATAAATGTTTTCTCAAATTGAGGATAGAAAAGAGAAGATTAGAGGAAACATGGAAACCTAGCTGGAGGCTCAATCATCTTCATATTATCAAACAAGATTGTTATCTACTATGGATCTAGAAATGAATCAACTCATGATTTCCTTTTCTCATCCTTATGAATTTTATGTTTCCTCTTCATTAGGTTTCAAAAATGTTAATTTAATAGTAGATGTCGGGAATACCCCTTTACCTGATAAAATTAATCTCCACATAGAGACTGGACAATTAATTTATAATGATTTGAGTAAAACATTTTTAGGTGCCAACAAAGTAGAAGACATGTTGGAGAAGGTTATTAGTCAGCTAAAATTGGAAAAGGTAAATTCAAGGTCATTGACAACTCAAAATGAAGAGTTGAAAAAGTTAGTTGTTAAAATTGGAGTCAACCCTGAAGATAGGAGTGCAGTTCAAAAATAGCTTCAAGGCAAGGAGGTAGAGATCCAAATTCTCAGGAAGAAATTAAAATTACCTTCTGTAGAACATCCAATGGCTACATAGGTAGCACAAGTTTAAAAAGAGAAAGAAGTGTTGACTAATGAATTATTACAGAGGAACGAAGAATTGGGTAAGTTAAAAGAAGTGAATGCTACATTGTAGCAGAAAATTGACTCACATGTTTATAAGATTCTAGTGCAAGTAGATTCTGAAGACCCAGCTGCAAAACTAACTTAGGTCATGACTGAGTTGAAAATTTCTGAAAATGAAATGAAGAAGAATCAAATTGATTTTGACAATGAAATCAAGGTCATCAAAGCCACTGAACATTAATTATTCATGGCAAAAGAGACTATTGAGAAATACAGAAATGACTACCAACTTGCCTACTAGAAAATCAAAGTAGCTAAAAGAAAAGGTAAAGGAAATCAATAAAGGAAGGCAACAGTGAAGAATTTATATATAAAAATGGCCGAGAAGAAGCTCAAAGAAGTAAATGAGTCTGTGATGAAGTTTAATTTTGCTTTTGATAAAAGAACTAGGGCAGGTTTACAATCATGTTGGGATCAACAAGGAAACTTGCTACCTTGGAAGACTTATGAGACATTGTGTGTAGAAGCCAAAAGAAAAATTGGCTCTACACACGAAAAGACAATAGTGCTTAAAGGGGCTAGTATTGTTAATTATTTACACAAGGACTTTCAGATTATTTGGCTGATGAGGACATTATTTGCTGAAAATCTAACTTATAGAAAAATCATTGAATTCAGAATGGCTCATGTCAATTTTATGAACAACTCAAATGAAAAAATGGATGTCTGGAAAAACTGCAGAGGATGGATGTTGCCTCAAGCAGCTGATGCAGGAGCAGGGACTTCTTTTGTTCCTAAATCACAAATCACCCAGTGACAATGATGTTTTCAGCAACAAAGTTTTATAATGTTTTAGCACAAATGTTTCATTTTATTGTAATTTTATTTTCTAAATTTAATATTCGAATAAGAGGACAGTTGGTCCTAAAGTAGTTTAGAAGGTTGACAGTTTTATAATTGTCCTTTTGAAATTTTGTATAAGAAAGACTTTCTAAGGCATTTTGGAGGTTCATGAATTTCATACCTCAGAGGCAAATATAGTTTTGTACTTTCACTTTGGATGTGTTGATTAGTAAAGTTTTCACAGTGATTCCAAAATTTGTTGGGTATGATAAGTTTTTCCTGTTTCATTTTGTGGTTATTCTTCCTCTTAGAAAAGAGTAATAAAGTTGTTGGGCTTTGATTTTACAATGCTGCGAGTTTGAGTTTTTGTAAATTAAAGTTAAAAACCCTTAAATATGTGCTCCTATTTTCTAAATTTCATTACACATTATTCATATCTCTTCCAAATTTGAAGATAAAATATATTGTGCAAGGTAGCCTGTTATCTAAAACTTTCCACCATCACCTCTTTCTATTATTTCTTCAGTTGTATCCAACATTAGAAGGCCACTTTGGAAATAATGTTTACATATGGAAAGTAAAAGGGTTTTAATTAGATTTCTGGGGTTTTATGAAATGATGGGACAATCAATTAATTCTTTTATAATTATGAATAAATGTCTTGGGCACTGATCTCCTTTCAGCCAGAGATTGTCTCCCAAGGTAACACACCAATCTAGAGAAATGCACTTTTATATGACCTAGGTTCAATACCTAATGTACATCATTGATGAGTAGGGTGTGCATGTGGACCCAACCAAGATACAAGTTATTCGGATTGACCATCCCCAACCACTCTAATAGAGCTCCACAACTCTCTGGGTATTGCCAATTTCTACTGTAGGTTTGTGTTGGGGTTCTCTCATATCACTTGGAATTTGAGTCAAGTCACCAAGGGCAAAGTGAAAAAAAAATATTTTGGTCTGAATCCCAACAAAACTTGTTTTCAGAGTTGAAGCATTACCTCTGCTCAACGTTAGTGCTCACATTACCAGACCTGCAACAACCATTTGAGATTGAGACACATGTTTTCAACTATGCTATTAGTGTAGTTCTTACTCAACAGGGGCATGCGGTGGCATATCACAGTGAGACACTTTCAAACACAGTCTAAAAGTATCCCACCTATGATAAGGAGATGGATTCCATTGTCAAAGCTTGCTGGCAATGGAATAATTATATTTTGGGGAAGGAAACGGTCATCCACACAGAGCACTGAGCCTTACAGTTCATACAAACACAAGGGAAGTTTCAGAATGCTCACCATTAGAAATGGTCCATATACATGCAATAGTTCCATTTGAACATTAAGTACAAGAAGGGAAGCACCAATAATGTTGTAGACTGCTTCAGTCGACCACTAGTCACGACACTGACCACTGTGCTCGACTCTTGTGGAAATGAGACTTTGAGGTGGCCACATCTTTACAAGAGCGATCCAAAATTTGACAACACATACCATATGCTCTTGGAAAGCAAGAAAATTCCATATTTTCACCTCTAGGGTGCACTATTATGCCTACTGGGACACACTCGTGTTCCTTCAAGAGAGCGTACCAAGATGATTTGGTAGGTGCACTATAGTCGAGTTGTTGGACATTTTGGAGTAGAGAAAACAGTGGCAGTACTGCAAAAGTATTTTTATTGGTTGAACTTTCGAGAGGATGATGGGAAGTACATCAGATCCTACACTACCTACATCATTTCCAAATTGACCATCAAGAAGCAAGGCCTATATACTCCTCTTCCTACTCCTAGCCGGCCTTAGGAATCCATCTCCATGGATTATATGTCGGGTCTTCCTTCTACTAAGCATGGAAATGACTACGTTTTCTTGGTCGTTGAGAGATTCTCTTAGATGATTATTCAGGCGGCCTGTAAGAAGAGTATCATATTAGAATCTATTGCTAAGCTCTTCTTTGAATGAGTATGGGTACACTTTGGGATTCCACAGTCCATTATCTCATATTAGGACAACAAGTTCCTGAGTACATTTTGGTCAAGCCTATGGTTGATGTTGGATACCAAGCTCACTAAGTCCAGGACCTTCCACCCCCACACTGATGGTTAAACAAAGGTCGTCAACAAGATGATCATGCACATTTTATGCATGTACAACTCAAAGAATCCACATACATGGGATGAAATCATCCCTTATGTCTAGCATAGCTACAACAAATCTCTCCATAGCTCAACTAGCCACAACCCCTTTTAGGTGGGGTTGGGATTCTGACCATTATGTCCCATTAATGTGGTCATACGATTTGCAACTACTCAGGTAGATTCGGCTCATGTCCAGTCTGAAGCTGATAGGGTTAACAACTTCAATGAGCATATTCAGCACATCGACAATAGTTCCATGACATATTGGACATAGAAAATTCCAAGTACAAATAGCGGCATGATCAACATCAGGTGCCACACAATTTCCAGGTGGGCGACAAATTTTGGTTACATTTGCAGAAAGAGAACCTCGTTGGGGCCCATCGTAAGCTTTTCCCCCTCTAATATGGGCCTTACACCATGACTAAGGCCGTAGGAGACAATTCTTTTGAGCTCAACAATACACCATTCCTTGGCCTACACCCAATATTCAATGTGGACCGACTACAGCCATACTTTTCCCCATTGTTGGACACATCAGACATTGTTGAGCAGTTGACACCAACAAAGCTCAACCCAAGATGTATCGAGTAAGCCGTTACTGATAGGATCATGGTGTTGTAGTGGCTACAACCACCCTCCAAAATTTTGCCTTAGCTTCGTTTTGGAAACTCTCTACCAAACTTTCACAGTAGCATGTCTTATCTTTTCAAGTACACAAGCTTAAGTGATTTTCTTGTAGAATGACTGCCTGTCCATCAAATCATATTGCATCCCCCTCACGGGATGTTTCACTAGACTTAGGTCAGCTACAGGGTTAGCATCTCCCTCAAGAAATTGTGCAATTTTGGAGAGAAACCAGCCTTCCCTCCAGAAATTGCGCAATTCTTTCTAGTAGCCTGATGGGCTCCAGAATTGTGCAAAAATGCTTGTCATTGTTCACTAAGAAAATCGTGCAATTCCTCCCAGCAGGGCTGCTCAGCCCAGAAATTGCGGAATTTTGGGTAGTAGTCAGCTGCTCTGCCCAGAAATTGCGCAATCCCTTTGGGCATCCAACTCAACTCCCTCCCAGAAATGTGCATTTTTTCGTCCCAGCTAAGCAGACTGTTGCATGTGTAGTTGAGTTGATTGGTTCCCTCCGAAACCGAGCAGAACTGATTTGCATGCACGAGTTGCTCCTCCCAAGGTAGCATGCAAAGGAATCCATTTTTTCAAGGATCCATTTTTAGCAGTTGTAGGTTAAATGCAAGGATCATTTCATACACCTCCCACCAAACGTCGCTTTCCCTAGATTTGTGGCATGCACATCGCAACCTTGATTTTATTGAAATTCATCAACCAGACACTACAGAGCTCATTCCTCACATTGATCTTGCAGCTCTGACATCCCACATTGCATCTAGGAGTCGTCGGCACATTCAACACAACTATTTTGGGGTAAGCTCACTTTTAATGTCTTGCGTTGTATTTCTAGCGCTTTTTGCATTTCGCTTCTTTTGAATGATGTCTTCTTGATTTCAATGAGTGCTTGTTGTCATTTTGATACATACTAGCTCATACTAGCACAATTTCAGTTTTTGTCAACATCTCACTGATGTTGGATGCATGACACTGTTTTGCACGAAAAATGGTCGTTGTGGTGACTCACTCCACACACATGCATGCTTTCCCATTTTCTGAATCCTACACTTGCTATTTGCATGAATGATCATTCACTCTTGTTTGCACTCATCCCATCATGCTTTCACAATTCTCATGTTTTTAATCACTCGTCAGCTGAACTAGGCTGCCTTGGCCCGAACCGTACCTTGCCCAGCTAGCACTGCACATTTTTGGAAGCAAAGGCTCTGCCTTCCTCCCAAAAATTGCACAATTCTATCCAGGCATTGACCTCTAGGCTTGCATTGTGCAATTCTTGGAGGCAGTGTCCTCTTGGCCCCAAAAACCGTGCAATGCAGTTTGCAGGTTGCATGTCACTGCTGACTAAAATTGTGCATTACGTAGTTTCAATCCTCAGCAAGCCAGGGTGGACTGTGCATTGCATATTTCCAATAGTAAGTTGGCCTCATGACAACCCAGACTATGCCTAACATGGTTTTGGCAGTTAGTCTCCCGGCCTCCCAGCGGAAATTGTGTCACCTTCATGATCAGTCACACAAGTATGTTGCAAGTTAGTTCTTATGTTCATTTTGGTTTACGACTGACATATTGCTTGCCATGGGTGTTGCCACGTCTCTAGGTATTGCATGTGTTCATCTACCTCTCAACAGCATAGGTACAATGGTTTCCAAGAGAGCAGAGTCGAAGACACCTTTCAGAGCACACTTGGTGATGTAGTCGATCAAGTGTCTATGAACTTGCCTACCCGCGAAGACATCAAGTTTTTCATAGACAAGGACATCAACATATGATGGAAGCAACACCACAGTAAGTAGCACCATCACAACAGTTGAAGGCAATATACCAGATGCAATGAATGCAAGAGGAAGGATGTTATCAACACAGAGGTGGAATAGAGTCACAATCTTAGAAAGATCCACTTGGGATAAAAGAAACTTTGGAGACTCAAGCTATGAGGTGACAATGTGACATGAAGATCACACAAAGATAGAGAACGAAATAGCGAAGCAGTTGCATGTGCTGAAGCAGCAACTCAAGGAAGAACATGAGCTACATAGACGAGAGAATGAGTTGCAGCAGGAATAGGTACAACATCGGGCACAACATGCACTCATGGATGAAACTGTGCCCGTTCAAGTTATAGATCCATCCCAGCAACCATGGAAAATTTTAGGGGCTAATATTTGCAAGTGGACTAATTTTCCATGGTTTTCCCAAAAAAAAGATTCACTAATTTCCATTTTTTCTAAAGATGATTCGCCCAAATTTTATAGTATAAAATCATTTTACTTTAAAAAATGCCAAAATTGTATAAAGACTATATATAAAATTATTAGAAATTTGTATGTTTTTACAAGGATAACAACAAAAAATTTATTATTTGAAATTTGGGGACTAGTAAGATTCGCTAACATTTCTTCTTTAAGACAAATATTCATCCTTAAAATTTTCCCTGTCAGCAGTTGGCACAGAGCAGACATGGTGAGCAGTGTTGTTGATCACATGCAAGGGAATTCAGTAGCATGCATGTCATTGTGTGCATGCATGCGATCTGACCCTTTTGGCACACTCACTGAGGCAAAGACAAGAAGCAAGTCCGACTGGAGTTGAACATGCAGTTGAAAATTGATGTGCATGACCACCAACACACACTAGAAGATCAACACACACACTATTCGTTAATGTGTTGCCAGTTAGGCCACAACCAAGAATACCATGTGCATGTTAGTATATTAGTTGGATGGAGGAGCCACACCAATGCACCGAGATGCAACAGAGGTAAGAGTTTGCTTTAGCAAGATGTCAACAAGGAGTGCATGCACACCATCACAGACGACCAAGCTTGGCATCATCTCACCACCTTCACCATCACAAGCATGTCAAAGAGTTGGTCTCATCATAATAGACCAAGTGTCAGTGATGTCTTGCATGGCTTGCTCAAGCCATTTAGTCTCACATGGGCACATGTGCATTGTAATGTAACATCTTGTCATGTGGAAGTTCAAGTGTTGATAGTTGGATGTAACAATCATAGAGTAGATGAAGAGTCCTGAGGGTAGATGAACTATCACAAAGGGGAATGTCAAGGGTCACCCCACCCTTTGCTATAAATAGAACATCATAACTCATTATAAAGGCTTTTGGTTAGCTAGGCTTCCAATAGGACTATCTTAGAGAGAGCTTGGATAGTATTGTAACGAGCCTTGGCTTCTCCATTGCACAGAGCTAGTACATCTCTTTGGAGGAGCAGGCGGTTGTGGTTGTAACGTTCCATTGTCGGAACTAGTGGTTGGACATGGATATATTGTATGACTAGAATTTACACTTCTTAATATAACAAGAGCCATCATGTTTCATGCATATGTTGTATTGTATTTCAGCTATCTATTTACTCTAAATGATATATGTATCTGTTTTCTTACAGATGCATGTATAGCTATTTATTTGTATGAATGAATCTTTCTTAAACGTGTTGTTCGTTTAACCATCACTTTGGATTGCTAGCTAACTTGCCTTTCATGTTGTGATGCATCTTTGCTTGTGTGTTCCCTTCTTAACTTCGTGTTATCACAAGTTTCCAAGGGGCACACTCATCTCAAACCCCGTGTGTTAGAACCTCGCATGCACCTTCCTTGGCTTGCTGCATATGTCACACCCTTGCTACCAACAGAGACATCTTACTTGCCTCTGTGTGAAATCGAGGTCAAGGCATTACCGTACAACCCACTGCTGGGACTCCTATACCAAATGGTTTAAAGTCTAATTGGGACTTCTTACTGGGGAGATCCCCTTACATGTTGGTGGGTCCAACACTGTCAACATTTTGGCGCTAGAAGGAGGGCTAGATGACAAGCTGAGTCCTCACATCTGTTTTGAATCTCTACATATCTATTATGACTAACTACTGAGTTCCTCTTTCGAAGTGTATGTCTTATGGAAATGACTTCATTATCTCAAAAGAGCTCTCAGATAACTTGTCACATAAAAAATATGATGGTGGAGGCTAGGTAACCTTGGTTAGGCATGCGGTTGGCATTTTAGGCTCATGCGAAAGACATGGAATATTTGAAGAATACATGACATGTGCATTGTTCATCTACATGCTTTGAGGGCACCCAATGCACTGGTGTGCCATGCTGCCCGAAAAATATATTCATTCTCTTGCTCATTTGGTTGCAGAGATAGACCGTGCTTTAAATAACTTTAACCATAAAGAACTCAATCAAGAAATTATGAAATTATGAAAAGCACCCGACGAATCCATTGATCAATTTTACACACGCTTTTGTAATCTTGCGTACTGATTTCCCAAATATGAAATTGATTGGTAATTTCTTTATGGAAGATTTGAGTATATTCTTCGCATATCCAAATCCTGCTTAGCACACATCAGTGATGGAGTTGCGTAATCACAGGTAGGTACAGTTGCTGTCACAAGTGACTGTCCACCTTCACCTCATCAAATGGCTCCACCACCACAGAATGATGTGGGAGATCATGCACACACATCTGTTGAACTATCACATCCTCCCACCCACCTACTCTTGATATCTGTGCAAATTCAGCTTACCAGCCTGTTGGTTGTCACATGGATTCGTTCCCTCAACCTCTGTCCCTGCATTTTATTGATCCTCTGATTGTATTGTCTTGTGTTCTTCCATTCCGAACTCCTCACCTATTGTGAAGGAGGATCAAGTTGTCGATGGAGTTGGTGTTATGTAGCCAACCTGCCCCATCATTCATGATGAGTGTGTGCGGGAATCTAAAGAAGAACCCGTGGTGAAGGATGACTCCCTTCCAACCGCACCTCATCCATTTTATCCTGGCATCCCTTGTGATTTTGCCACTACTGATTTCCCCTTTGAAAACCCATTTCTGAATGTTTGTACCTTTGATCATTCACAGGACACGTCGGATGCAAGTATATCATCATAGTGCAGAGAGGACACATCTTCCTCTAAAAATCTATCCAATTAGTCATCTATCATTTTTTAAAACACATAGGGTGAACATCTTTGATTCTCATCTACCCCTCTACCCGATTCATCAAATCATGAGGATGCCAACAAACATCCTGAATTTTTTTATCTTGGTTGTCATGATCTCTCTACTTCTTCATCTGATCACAATGTTGATTCAGTCGTTGTTAATTTGTCTATGACACTGGTTTACGATGATCTATCTGTCAATGAAGTCAAAACCCCACATATTGTCAAGGCACTTCAGCTAGAGCTGATGGTTATGTCAAGCTCTCGTTGTCCTGAGGTTGGCTTCACTTCTGGTCAGGAAATTGTTGAAACACTCAAGGCTCCTCATCACTCTCTACTTTGCATTGAAGATCAACCAAACACTCATATTTCTCTTCCTCCACTCGCACTACACAATCCCATTGCTCATGCATTGGAGGAATCTTACACAACAAGCACACATGAAAAAAGTAAGTGGTCTACCTTTCTCACTTTTTCTTGCATGTCATAGTCAAGAGAATACATACACTCAACAACTTCACGCAGTGTAGCACAACACCATGGCAGCTCCACAGAGTGCATGTCATGAGCTTTCACTCATCTTTGTTCTGTGGTCGCTTGTAAGCCCAGAATGTGTCCGTCTTCATCGTTATATATTTCATGCTTACTGGTTTGCGCAACTGCGATGTTAGAAAATCGTGCCTTCACCAACATGGGTCAACCAATACGCCAGTGGCTACATTGGAAGTATCACTTCACATGAGATGACCCATGCACTATTAGCTTAGGAGTAGGAGTAGTGTTTTTGAGTTGTTTTCTTGCATGTATGTTTGCTTCTTTCTTTGTGTTTGTTTGCTTGCTTGTTTGTTTTCTTGCTCACTTTTCTTCCGCATTTTCTTCTACTTCTTACTTTTGTTTTTGGTCTATTTGATTGTTATTGTCCGTAGTTTAGTTTTGCATGGACCATGTGTGACTCTTGAAAAAAGTTGGGTAAAGTATAAGATAGCTTGTACAAATATCAACATTTGGTTAGCTATTGTCTGCTCTCTTATGTAATAACTTGTTGTTTTTAGTCCATGATATGTCAATGGAAAATACTTACTATTCAAAGTGAACCTCGGTGAAAACACAACACTTGCCTGCTAACTAGTATCACCTACTCTAGTCGGTTGTTTTTGGGTTAATCCTTGTCAGTTCAGTCAAGTAGAGTAAGGTGAGGGGAAAACCTTAACAAGCACGTCAGAGGTATACATAAAATACTTATCTGAAGTAACAACCTCTTCTACTCTCAATAAGTTGGGATCCCTCTTCCACCTCTGAAATGAATAAGTGCTATGCACAGTTATGAAGATGAAAAATGAAAAAATGAAAAAGTGAAAAAATCTTGAAAAAAATGAAAAATGAATAAGGCAAAAGAAGAGAAAGGCTTCCTCCACAGAGAGGTGATGCATGTAACTCCATCGAGGTACTGACCACGCTCACTGGAAGCAGAGCCATGCTTGTGTTCCTGCGTGACTCCGTCGGGGTACTATCCAAGCCTGTTAGCAATGAAGTAGCACCAGAGATGAAACTAAGACTCTGATGAATATAATGCTTGTGCATCATATACTCCTCAACCCCAATCGAAACAATTGTGTTGGCTTGGATTGGAATGTGTGTCCATTGACCAAGGGCTTGGCAGATGCTACATCTTAAAATCAAGCACTATGGAAACCAAGATGAACTGAGAATTGAACAATACTTTTGAAGGTGTTAGACTTGCTTTTCACGAACAAGGTCCATTTAGAGAGTTGGAGTTCTACCAGTGTGTCGCCAAGTGTTGTAGTGGCTACAAACACCCTCCAAAATTTTTCCTTAGCTTTGTTTTGGAGCCTCCCTACCAACCTTTTACATTAGCATGTCTTGTCTTGTCAAGTACACAAGCTTCAGTGATTTTCTTGTAGAATGACAGCCTGTCCATCAAATTTTGTTGCATCCCCCTGACAGATTATTTCACCGAACTTAGTCTAGCTACAGGCTTAGCATCTCCCTCAATAAATTTCACAATTATAGAGGGAAACCAACCTTCCCTCCAGAAATTGCGCAATTTTGTCTGGCAGCCTGATGGGCTCCAGAATATTACGCAAATCTGCCTGTCATTGTTCACCAAGAAAATTGCACAATTCCTCCCAGCAGGGCTTCTCAGCCCAGAAATTGTGCAATTCTGGGCAGCAATCAGCTGCTCCACCCAGAAATTGTCCAATCCCTCTGGGCAACCAGGCCAACTCCCTCACAGAAATGCACATTTTTTCCTCCCAACTGAGTGGACTGTTGCATGTGTAGTTGAGTTGACAAGTTCCCTTCGAGACTGAGCAAAAATGATTTGCATGCATCATCTTCTCCTCCCAAGGCAGCATGCAAAGGAATCCCTTATTTCAAGGATCTATTTTTAGTAGTTGGAGGTTACATGCAAGGATCATTTCAAAAACCTCCCACCAAGTGTCAATTTCCCTAGATTTGTGGAATGCACGTCGCAACATCAATTTTATTGAAAATCATCAACCAGACGCTACAAAACTCATTCCTCACATCAATCTTGTAGCTTTGACATTCCGCATTACATCTAGTAGTCATCAGCACATTCAACTCAGTTGTTTCGGGGTAAGCCTTCTTTTCATATCTCGTGCTCCGTTTCTGGCACTTTTTGTGTTTTGCTTCATATGAATGATGTCTGCTTGATTTCAGTGAGCGCTTGTTGTTGTTTTGATAAATACTAGCTTGTACTAGCAATATTTTAGTTTTCGTCAACATCTCACTATTGTCATATGCATGACACTGTTTTGCACAAGTAATTGACATTGTAACGATTCACTTCACACACATGCATTCTTCCTTGTTTTCCGAATCCCACACTTGTTGTTTTCATGAATGATCATTCGCTCTTGTTTGCACTCATCTCATCATGCTTTCACACTTCTCATGTTTTCAATCACTCGTCAGCTGGACTGGACTGCCTTACCTAGCTAGCACTGCACATTTCATGAAGCAAAGGCTCTACCTTCCCCCCAGAAATTGGGAAATTCTAGCCAGACACTGACCTCCAGGCTTGCATTGCACAATTCTTGGAGGCAGTGTCCTGTTGGCCCGAGAAACTGCGCAATATAGTTTGCTAGTTGCATGTCACTACTGACTGAAATTGCGCATTACGCAGCTTCAGTCCTCAGCATGCCAAGCTGGACTATGCATTTCATAGTTTTAGCAGTCAGTCAGCCTCCTGACAACCCAAACTGTGCCTTGCGTGATTTTGGCAGTTAGTCTCCGGACCTCCCGATAAAAATTGCGTGACCTCCATGATCAGTCACACAAGTATGTTGCAAGTCAGTTATCAAGTTTTTTTTTTATTTACGGCTAAAAGATTCCTTTCCATAAGTGTTTCCATGTTTCCATGTATCGCAAATGTTCATTTTCCTCTCAACAACATAGGTACAATGGTTTCTAGGAGAGTGAAGTCGAAGACACTATCCAGAGCACACTTGGTGATGCAGTTGATCAAGTGTCTATGAACTTGCCTACCCGCGAAGCCATCAAGTTGTTCGTAGACAAGGACATCAAGATATGATGGTAGTAGCATCACAGCAAGAAGCACCATCACAGAAGCTAAAAGCAACATACCAGATGCAACGAACGCAAGATGAGGGTTGTTAACAACACAGAGGTGGAACAAAGTCGCAAGCTCAGGAAGATCCACTTGTGATAAAAGAAACTTTGGAGACTCAGGCTATGAGATGACGACGTGACATGAATATCACATGAAGAGAGAAAATGAAACACAGAAGGAGTTGCATGTGTTGAACCAACAACTCAAGGAAGAACATGAGCTGCATAGATGAGAGAATGAGTTGCAGTAGGAACAGGTACATCAGCAAGCGCAACATGCACTCATGGATGAAACTTCTCTCGTACAAGTTATAGATCCATCCCATCAGCTGGAAAAGAGCAGACATGGTGAGCAGTGTTGTTGATCGCATGCAAGGGAATTCAGCAACATGCATGTCATTGTGCACACGCATGCAATATAACCCATTTGGCACACTCACCGAGGAAAAGACAAGAAGAAAGTCTGACTTGAGCTGAACATGCAGTTGACAATTGATGTGCATGACCACCAACACACACTGGTAGATCAGCACGGACACTATGCATCAGTGTGTTTCCAATTCAGCCACACCCAAGAAGACCATGCACATGTTAGAAGACGAGTTGGATGGAGGAGCCACACCAATGCACCGGGATGCAACGTAGGCAAGAGTTCAATTTAGCAAGATGTCACCATGGAGTGCATGCACACCATCACAGACGACCAAGCTTGGCATCATTTCACCACCTTCATCATCACAAGCATGTCAAAGAGTTGGTCTCATCATAATGAACTAAGTGTTAGTGATGTCTTGCATGGCTTTCTCAAGTCATTTATTCTGAAATGGGCACATGTGCATTAGAATATAACGTCTTTTAAAGTGGAAGTTTAAGTGTCAATAGTTGGATGTGACAACCATAGAGCAGATGAAGAGTCATGAGGGTAGATGAACTGTCACAAAGGGGAATGTCAAGGGTCACCCCACCCTTTGCTATAAATATAACCTCATAACTCATTGTAAAGGCTTTTGGTCAGCCAAGCTTCCAATAAGACTATCTTAGAGAGAGCATGGGAAGTATTGTAATGAGCCTTGGCTTCTCCACTGCGCAGACTTAGTACATCTCTTGGAGGAGAAGGCGGTTGTGGCTGTAACATTCCGCTATCGGAACTAGTGGTTGGACATGGATGTATTTTATGACTGGGACTTACACTTCTTAATATAACAAGAGCAACCACTTTTCATGCATATGTTGTATTGTTTTTCAACTATCTGTTTACTCTAAATGATATATGTATCTGTTTGCTTACACATGAGGGTATAGCTATTTCTGTGTATGTATGAATATTTTTGAAATGTATTGCTGGTTTAACCATCACTTTGGATTTGTAGCTAACTTGCCTTCCATGTTGTGATGTAGCTTTTCTCATGTGCTCCCTTCTTAACTTCATGTTATCACAAGTTTCGAAGGGGTGCACTCATCTCAAACCCCGTGTGTTAGAACCTCTCATGCACCTTCCTTAGCTTGTTGTATCTGTCACACCCTTGCTACCAATAGAGACATATTACTTGCCTCTATGCGAAATTGCATTCAAGGCATTACCATATGACCCATTGTTGGGACTCCTACACCAAATGGTTTGAGGTCTAATTGGGACTTCTTATTGGGGAGATCCCCTTACATGTTGGCAAGTCCGGCACCATCAACACATGGATACATAGATCAATAACATTCGTCTGCAGAGGATGCAGCTATATCGACTTGTCAAAGCAAGTCAACTCCTGCACCAAGAAAAGTGGCTTACCAGGGACCAAGTTCAATGGAAGTTTCCCCATCTCATGGAGGCACTCAACGTAATGGGGACCATTGCTTCCTAAGGGGGGAGGATTGATCCAAGTGGATATTAGTGGCCACCCACATATTCCACTTGGACCCCAACCATTGTTTCTTTCACTTTTTATTTTTCCTTAATTGTAGCACAGTTTACTATTTTTGGTAGTTTTTGGGTCCTGAACTTCCAGAGCCATTCTGAGGCCTTAAACGACATTTTTTTTTCGAAAATGGAAAAATTTGAATCCTTAATTAATGTTTTCATTTGAAATTTGTATCCCTCAGATAGATATTTCTAAGAAGGTATCACGCACATCAAACAGATATCATATTGCAAAGTTACAACCCCAGGAAGTTGATGTATCAATTTACCCCAACAGGGCCCACAATTTTGGTGTTTCATCTCCCAGGGTTAGGTTTTTGAATTTTTGGGGTTTTCCATTGTTTCTCAATAATAAATAGGCCTTCAAGCCTCATTGTAACACAATTCAGAGGCATGTAGCTACCACATCTCTTCTTAGAGATAAGCTACCATCGCCCAAATTAGTTTATTTCCATTCTGTATATAAGCATATTTCAATTCTATGATTTTAATGAAATGAAGCTTTATTTTTGTTGCATCTCTGTGTGTATGGTTATATCTGTATTTTGTTGTGTTCCTATATATGTCTAGATCAACACTACTATGAGAAAGAAAAACACAAGCATGATATTAAAATTAATTGCCAAGCCAAAAGTAACGTTGGACATAAGAATTATTGGCCCAAGAAAAGCTCAAAAAGGAGAGAAGGTAAGCACCTAGATCAGACAAGACAATTTCAATAGAAATCCAACGTTGTTGTTAAGAAAAATGTGCAGTAATTGACGTCAACACAACCTAATTTTGAAGGCCAAGAGTTGCTTAAGCACTAGGCTTGTGATGGGAACCACATGAGGATAGGTTGTCCACATCAGCAAGATGTCAAACCAAAGATTTACAGTGCTTAGGAGGTAACCACATTGGGTGAAGTAGCTCAGAATATGCCAAGAATCTATGCAACAGTGGACAGCCGCCAAGCAGATCACTAGGCATCCATCATTGAGATGTAATGTGAGCTACAACAACAAGTTATTTCTATTTTAATTGATCCAGGTTATAATTATAGCTATGTCATCCCAGAGCTTGTTGAGAAATGTGGTTTAGGAAAGGAATTGCATAAATAGCCTTGGTTGGTTCGGCGAGCAACTGGAATGCAAAGGACACTCATCTAGTGGGTAAGGAACTATGCATCTAATCTCAGTGGAATGACCACAAAGTCCTACTTGAATGTATTATCATTGGGTGTGTATGGAATATTACTAGACATGGATTGGTTGTACTTACACCGAACCAAGGTAGATTTTTATGAAAAATAAATTGTGCTTGGATGAGAAAGTAGAAAAAATGGTGTTGCATGACAAGAAAAAGCCCATTTCAGTAAGGTCAATCACCATTATGCAATCCAAACACAATAGTAGAAAAGGATGCATGCTATTTACAGTACATGTTTCCAAAGATGAGAAAGCTGACAAAGAAATAAAATTTGAGGAAGCTGAATTGCTACAAAGATACCCCGTTTTGCAGCAATATGCATGTGTATTTCTAGTGGAGGTTCCTAGAATGCCTCCTCATAGAGAAAGAGATTTATCTATTGAGATGGTACCTAGAGAATAACTAGCATCCAAGGCACCATATAGAATGAGCACCCCAGAGTTGGTTGAGCTGAAATTGGAGCCGAAGGAAATGTTTCATAAGGCTTGCATAAGGCCAAGTTTGTCCCCAAGGGGACCACCGATATTATTTGTAAAGAATAAATATGGAACACTCATATTATACATTAATTACATGTAGTTAAATAAGGTGACCATCAAGAATAAGTACCCATTACCAAGGATTGATGATCTCTTTGATTAGTTGAGGGGAGAAACAATTTTCTCCAAGATTGACTTGAGGTCAGGCTACCGTCAAGTAAGAATCAAGGAATACATTCAAAAATTTGTGTTCAGGACAAGATATGGGCACTATGAGTTTGTAGTGGTACCGTTTGGGCTTAACAATGCCCCTGCCACGTTCATGTGCTTGATGAACAAAGTGTTGCATCCTTATTTGGATAAGTTTTTCATTGTATTTGTTAATGACATATTGGTGTATTCAAAGATAGAAGAAGAACATGAGACACATCTAGCCGAAGTGTTACAATTGTTGAGGGAGCACAAGCTTTATGCAAAGCTTAGCATGTGTGACTTCTTCTAATAACATATACATTACTTGGGGCATATCATCTCCAAGGAAGGAATCTCAGTTGATCCCGAAAGGACCAAAGCCATAATGGAGTGGCCAACTCCAAAGAATGTGAATGAAGTTAGATCATTCATGGGATTGGTAGGATATTACAGGAGAATTATCTTCGATTTCTCCAAGATAGACCATCCCATTACAACCTTGTAGAGAAAAGGAATAAGATTTGAGTGGACAACATAATGTGCAAAAAACTTTGAGCAGTTAAAACAATTTCTCACTAATGCACCAGTGCTCGCAGTGTGTATAGATGCATGCAAAGAGGGACTCGATAGAGTCTTAATGAGGGAAGGGTAAGTCATATGCTATGAGTCCAGAAAGTTAAACAAGTGTGAGGTGAATCATGTAAAACATGATTTATAATTGGTTGCTATCATTCATGCCTTAAAACTGTGGAGACATTACCTCCTTGGCAGGAAATTTACACTCATGAAAGACCATAATGGGCTCAAGTATTTGTATGGACAATCAAATTTGAATGCTAGGAAAGCAAGATGGTTGGCCATGCTCAACGAATTTGACTTTGAAATAAATTACACGAAAGGTAAATAAAACAAAGTTGTTGATGCTTTGAGCAGAATAATCCAAGTAAATTACTTGGAAGCTGTGAGTTTTTATATAACTGACCTAACTGAAAGAACCAAAAGTGTTGGACTGCAAGATGAAAACTATCAACAAGTGAAATAAAAATTGATGCAAAGTGGTGAGGATGAAGAATATCGCCTCACTAAGGATGGTATAATGATGTTCAAAAATAGAATTTATGTGCCAAATAGTGATGAAATAAAAATACTGATAATGAAAGAGTTCCATGTTAAACCTTATTCAGGCAAACCATGGTATCAAAATACCCTTATCGCCATTAAAAATTATTATTGCTAGCCGAATTAGAACAAGGAAGTGATTGATTTCATGGAAAAATGCATAGAATTCTAGAAGGTAGAGGCCGAGCAAGCATTCGGCATGGATTGTTGTAGCCTATACTCATTTCGAAATGGAAATGGGACGTAATTTATATAGATTTCACTATAGGATTTCCTATAACACCCAAGAAACATGATGTGATCATGGTAGTAGTGGATAAGTTGAGCAAGGTAGCTCATTTTGTAGGAGTCAAGTCCACTAAATCCACCAGTGACATAGCACAAATATTCATAAAGGAGATTGTGAGGCTACATGGTATCCCCAAGAATATTGTGCCAGTGATAGATGCTAGGTTCACTTCTAGGTTTTGGAAGGAACAATTGGTAGGATTGGGAACATAATTGGCATTTAGTAAAACCTATCATCCACAAACATATGGGAAAATAGAGAGGATAAATAGAATCCTTGAGGACATGTAAATGATGTATGTGATTAATCAACCCAAGAAGTGGGAGGAATATCTTCCAGTTGGGGGATTTGCATACAACAATGGATACCAAGAATCCATAAAGATGAGCCCATTTGAGGTGTTATATGGCAAGGGTTGCAACACTCCCATTAGTTGGAGTGGTTTATTTAATAGGGTTATTGTAGGACCTTATATGTTCAAAGATACGAAACAACGAGTTGAAATCATAAAACATAATTTGAAGGTGGAACAGAATAGGGGAAAAGCTATGCTGACTAACATAGGGTGCACAAAGTGTTCCAAGTTGGGAAACATGTTTATCTGAGGATTAAACCCAAGAAGAGTTCCCTAAGAATTGGGACATGTGCAAAATTGGAACCACGGTATTATGGGCCATTTAAAACCCTTGAGAGGATTGGACCAGTGGCCTAAAGGTTGGCTTTACCTCCATTAATGAGAGTTCATGATGTTTTCCATGTTTCTTTACTTAAAAGATATGTACAAGATTCTAATCATGTAATTGATTTTTCTATGCTATAGTTGGAACCATAGCGAGAGTTTCGTCCAGAGCCAATGTGCATTCTAGACTGGAGGAGTCTCATGCTCTGAAATCAATCCATATAGCAAGTCAAGGTGCAGTGGAAGCACTTTGGGCTAGAGGCGGCCACGTGGGAAATAAATGATGCCATGAAATCTAATTATCCCTTCTTGTTTTTCGAAAGAAAACATGTATATGATTGTAAATATTGTATAGAGTTTTGTATATAAAGCTCCATGAAAAAGTGTGTGTTGTGTTTTTATTTTTGGTGTTCCATATAGGAAGATGAACATCAAGGAGAGTGTTACCTCAAAGGGGAGGGGAATGTGACAACCCCATTTATGGTCCTCTCATCAAATACATTGTAGATAAATCTTAAATATGTGAAATATAGAAAAGGGGACTAAGTCAAAGGGACATTGATTCCAGAGACGGGGAGGAGGTTGCTTGCTTGGGATGTTTTGGTTTCTTATGCAGAGAAAGAAACTTGAACTACAAGACAACCATTAAAGGTTGGTTGGTTCATGAATTCAAGGCACAAGTTTTGAAATTAAATGGGTTGCAAGAAAAAGAACTCAGGCCCATGTTACTTTAAAAAACAACAACAAGAAAAGAGGACAAGAGATTATGAAGGGTACTGCACACTACAAGGAAGCAAGGAAGCAACAGTAAATATTAGCTAAGAAAGAGGCAAAGGAAACAAGCACGAGGAAAAAAAAAGAAACCTTGTGAAACAAGAAAAAAGAAACAATAGAAGGCATTCATTTGGGGGACACCCATTTGAACCCATGTAGGCAAGAGTTAGAAAGATAAGGAAAGGGAGGAGATGATCTAGTGAGAGAAAAGTGCAGGAAACACTAAAGAGAAGAGAAGAGAAGGGGATTTTTTCTCTATTTCCCTGGAGGTTTTGGGTTGAGTTGCTAGTCTCTAGAGCCCTGTAACAACTTGCGATCCCTAGAGGATGTGGGTTGAGATAGGATCCCTGGAGCACTGTAACAGCTTGGGTCCCTAGAGGTTGTGGGTTGATACAAGGTCTATAGAGCCCTGTAATAGCTTCGGTACCTAGAGTTTATGGGTTGGGATGAAATCTATGGATCCCTATAACAACTTGCGTCCTGTGGAGGTTATGGGTTGAGATAACATACTTTAGAGCCCTGTAACATCTTGGGAAGAGGCCATCCCGAAGAAGCATCAAGGGAAGACTTGATTGAAGACTTATCATTACTGTATTCTTATTACAGTGGATTCCAGACTCCCTAGAAGGGGGTGAATATTTGTGTGCGTGTACTTGGGGGTGAGGAAGAGCACCTATGGACTCCTTATGATGATGAAGGAAGAATTGGTCAGCTGGTGGGATTGAGGAAGGAGGTCTTCTGGAGTAATTATTTCAGTTGGTAGCTAGTATTAAATCCCTTAAGAAATAATCTTCCTCAAATTCTAGAATTTAGCTTTGGAGTGACAACTACAAGTAAGTGTGGCTACAAATGCTTATGGTTGGGTGGAGAGTCCTTGTACCAAAATCAGTTGCTCTGCAAATTCAAAGATAAGTATCTTCTTATGCTTGTTTATCTATTAATGAATCATGATTCTTTTCTGATTGTGATAGTTCTAGACTTTGGGACTCTGTATGTGTATTGTCTCTCTGAGATGAATGACACTGGTAAATAAGCTAAATAAGCATGAGCTACTAAATTGAAAATAAGTAGTAGTGTTAGTAGCTTGTTGTTGTTGATCATAGAAAATTTGATGCATAAAATGTGTAATAAACCACATGATAATAAAGACTATGCTTTAACTCTAGGTTGAACCTTATTCTAAATTAAATTATTAACTGTGTTGAAAACAACACATAAATAAATAACAGATAAACAATAGGCCATGTTATAGGATGTAGAAAAATCCATAAGAGCCTGCAATGAAACTTGAAGGCATTGGGCACAAAGACCCTTTTTATTAATGGGAAATCATTATGTGGGAGATTGTTTTCCCAGCAGGGTCTACATCTGTGTACATCAACTTATTTGGTTAAGCTACAATTTTATTTTTAGCATGAAAATCATTGTATTAATCCTGAGGAGTTTCTTTTCCCTTGGGGCTAGTCGATCCCATAAGCTTTTCCTAAATGGCCCCTCACCCATGTGTCAATAGTTCCTGGATGTCTTATGTTAGCATCCTAGTGTTGTTATTAAGGAACTATAAGGGTTATTGTAGTTACATATAGATACTTGAAGCCTCAACATGGATTATGGCATTGTCAACGTGTAGAGAGAAAGGTGGGAACAATAATAGCCCCTGGTTAAAATTTCATGTAATAAAAGTTAATAAAGGAAAAATAAGACCACAATTAAGGGACACTTATTCAAAGTTGAATGTTGGGTAAATATATGATAGTGGGCATCAATGGATGTGTTTATGGCTAAGGGAAATTGGAAAAGGAAATGGCTAAGGCATTAAAAAGGAAAAAAGGTATTGTGGCACATTTATTTATGAAAATAAAGGAAAATATGAGAAAAGGAAGGTGAAATTAACGGGTTGTATGTGAGGAGGAAATTGAAGGAAAATAATGGAAAATGAAGAAAATAGAGGCCTCATTGATAAAAATACTTCTGAGGATCAATTTTTGACCTTTTGTTAGTTTAGTTTTGGAGCTCTCTCATTATTCTCTCTCTCTCTCACACTCTTGGACGCTTAGAGTTTTCTTGGAACATTCTAGCTTTGGAGAAAGGAAGGGAAAAGCAAGCAAAGGAAGGACAAGGAAAAGAAAAAAAAGAAAAGAGAAAGAAAGGAAGGGCAAGATCAAGCCACTCCAGCAGTAATACTTGTAGGTAACATGTTGCATGTGTCATTTCCTAGATATTTTTGATATGCATGTATTTGCATGTTGGTATTTGGTTCTATAACTATCAGTGGCATGGTCTTACTGGGTTATGACAATGATTTTCATCCTTGCCTTGCCTTTTTTTGGATAGCCATGGCATGATGGGATTGTTTTCTCAATTTTGAGGTTTGGAATAGCAGGATGGTTTTGGAATCTGACGCAGAGGTGGTCTCAAGAAAATTCCCAAAGGCCTAAGAATCCCTTGGCCGATTTTGGCGGGATACATGATAAAGCCTAAGAGTGGAGTCTCAATTTAGGGCCTAGTGGTCCAATATGGATTGCAGTAAAGCTTGAGAGACAAGGAGATGTAAAATTCATTAAGGATAGTGATGGCGTCCAAAGGAATTCCAAGCTCAATTTAGTTTTGTGATCTCAATGCCAGTTTTTGTGAGATCATAGTTTGGTGAGGGTGTAGGTGGTTTAACCTCTAGATTCCCTTGGTTGTTTTTGGATTGGTTTATTCATGATATCCCACATTCATGTTTGGAATATGGAAAGAGGGTGACTGGCTGAAAGAAATATTTGGTTAAGCCATGTCTATGGTTAGGTGGTACATAGAAGTTCTGAACATGGTTGGCTCTTGCCTATGTTTAATAAAAGCTAAGTTCTCTTGATTTTGTACTTGTTATTATGTGGCCTTAATGGTTGTTATCTCATTGTTATTTACATGGTTTAATGTTTGTTATAAGCATGTTTATATGACTAGTTATAGGCATGGTTATTTCATGTATTTACTTGTAACTAAAAGGATAATGGATGCAAGACCTAATTGATGTCAAAATAGTTAAAGGAAGAGGGTGGTGATCCTTATTTTCAAGTCTCATATGAGTTATCGGTTATTTATGCTATGTTTTGTATTCATGTCCTATAGATTTCATTGATGTCAAGTGTTTGATAGAATGTCAATCCCTATTGGAGATGGTCAGGCGTAGTCCTAGAGCTAGTTTTTGAATTTCAAGTCTTGTTCTCATGTAAATTTAGGATTTTGAAATCTACATGGGTTTCTGGGAAGTGACCTAGATTTTGGGCTTGAAAAGTGGCATAAATCCCAAATTCGGAGGCACAACACTGGGGAAAAATTCCCCAGAAGCTCCCTTGCCCTTACTGTGGGAGCTTCTGGAGCCTCCCAGCTGCACCCTTGTCCATATCAAGGGATTTTCAAGGGATATGATGCACTAAAACTTAGTGGGACCCAGGGACTGGTCATGGGGATGACTAGGAAGGCTTCTGGGAGTCCTATAGCAGGTAAAGGTCTTTGTTGTGGGTTTCTAATGATTCAACTTCCTTAAGGTCACCTAGGAGGTCAAGGTTTGTCATAGTAACCCCTCATCTCATGTTTACCCTCAGTAATCCTATGAAAGTGGGTAGACATGAGGGGAGGCATCATTATAGGGTGCTGTCAAAGAGGGTTGCACTCTCTATGGGAAAAGTCTGATATTGTCAAGGTCATTGTTGTCATGCATGGGATTAGGGTATATTGTTGGTATGGTCATGCATGATGTTATGTGTTGATAATGTTACATATCCATATATGCTTATGTTTATACATATACATGTTAACGTGGACTGATCTTGCAAATGAGATAAGCCTCCCCTAAACAACAATAAGGTATGGATTTTATTTTGGCATCTGTTTTTCTTTTTTGACATGATATACTTGCAGGAAGAAGCTAATCAAGGATGATGAGAAAAATGGTAGATTATAGCTCCTGTAACTCTCCTTATAGATCAATTGGGAAGCAAGGATATGAGCATTCTCTTAGTATGGTAGACACATTGAGGATCTTGAGGGTTGAAATCAGAAGTTTCAAGGAAGATAATGATAGGTTGGTTGAGGCTTAGAAAAGACTTGAAAGGGCTCAAGCAAATCAAATAGAGGTTAATGCAGCTATCCTTCAGAGCTTATCAAATTTGTAGAAACATGGATAGATGAGGATTAATTAGGATCAGGAAGAAAAGACCAATGGAGCCTATGATAGAAGGTCTCGGTCCACACACAGGTTGGATAGAGAGGACACAGTTAGAGGTGGTAGATCATTAGACACACCTGACAAGAGGACTGGTATGTATGGGCATCATTTTGGTTCCTCTTCTAGGAGACATTATCATAGTCATCACCATCATCATCCTTACAGGAAGAGTAAGTACTTGCATGAAGCGTTTAAGAAAGTCAGGCCACCTACATTCGATGGAGAGATGAAGAAGTCAGAAGATGTTGAGGCATGGTTGCTTGGATTGAAGAAATTCTTTAGATTTCATAGCTATACAGAGAACATGAAAGCAAAGATATCCACTTCTAGTCTTAAAGGGAAAGCATATATCTGGTGGGAGGATGTGAAGAATGTTAAAGGTATTAGGGAGGGTGACTTGACTTGGAATGAGTTTGAGAGGCTCTTCAAGAAGAAGTATTTTTCAGAAAGGTACTATGATGACAAAGCTAAGGAGTTTTATGATTTGTAAATGGGTTCCATGATAGATGATAAGTATACTAGTAGGCTCTTGAAGTTGTTGAGATATGTGCCTTACATCAAGGAGGAGAAGCCCAAGGTTCATAGATTCATCAATGGACTACCAGTAGCATACAGATACCGGATTGAGTTCGATGAGCCTAGATCATTGGAGGAGGCCATTTGAAAGTTGAAACATTGTTATGAGCAGTCGAAGTGCAAATTTGAGCCTAAGCGTGACTTGAAAGGAAATGAGAAAGTTAAAGGAAAATGGCCACCAAAACAGGGAATACCTCAAGATGCAGGTGAGAAAAAAATGTGGTCCCTTACAAGAAGTTCAATACAGTTGAGAAGGGACATGGAGAGCAGAAGACTAGAGGCGATTGTAGAGCACTGTTGCAGTGTTGGATATGTGGCAAGGATCATCGTAAGAGGGATTGTCCACAATATCAAGGTGGTGGACCCTATATCTATAGTGTTCATGAGACGCATAGAGTTGGGGATGTTGGTCATAACATTCCTCGGATTTATGTAGTTGTGGACAACAAACAGGCGGATCATCAGACATCTATCATTGAGATGTATGGTAAGCTTTGTGATCAAGTTGTGTCTATTTTGATTGATCCTAGATCTAATTATAGTTATATTAATCCTGACCTAGTGGATAAGTGTGATTTGAGAAAAGAAGTGCATGCAGAATCTTGGTTGGTACAGTTGGTTATAGGCACAAAGAAGAGAGTTCGCTATTGGGTAAAATCTTGTGTATTTGAGTTAAATGGTATGCCTACAACAACACATTTGAATGTACTTCCATTGGGATCATATAACATGATTTTGGGTATGGATTGGTTGTACCTTCACATGACCAAAGTGGATTTCTTCGACAAGGCATTGAGTGCCTAGATGATAATGGGGAAAAGAGAATTTTACAAGGAACGAAGAAGCCTACATCAGTAAGGATGCTTACCACTATGCAGGCTAAGTGTAGTTGCAGAAAAGGTTGTGTGATGTTTGCAGTGCATATATCTAGTGACAAGGGTAAAGATGTTGAGGATGAAAAAATATTCAAGAGGTACCCTATATTGTAGCAGTGATGTGTTTCCAACAAATATTCTAGAGTTATCTCCTCATAGGGAAGTAGATTTCTCTATTAAGTTGGTTCCAGGGACAACACCAGCACCGAAGGCACCTTATAGGATGAGTACCCCAAAGCTAGTAGAGTTGAAATTGCAATTAAAGGATATGCTTGACAAGGGATACATTAGGCCAAGTGTATCACCTTGGGGTGCACCAATGTTGTTCGTAATGAATAAAGATGGTACTCTCAGATTGTGCATTAATTACAGGCAGTTGAACAAGGTAACGATCAATAATAGGTACCCATTGTTGAGGATTGATGATTTGTTTGATCAGTTGAAGGGAGCAACAGTGTTCTCTAATATCGAATTAAGACTAGGATACCATTAGGTACGCATCAAGGAAGAGGATATCTACAATACTGCCTTTAGGACTAGGTATGATCATTATGAGTTTGTTGTAGTTACATTCGATTTGACCAATGCCCCAGCTACATTTATGTGTTTGATGAATAGTGTGTTGTGTCCTTATCTGGAAAATTTTCTTATTGTATTCATTGATGACATCTTGATATACTCCAAGAATGAAGAAGATCATGTCGAGCATTTAGAAGTAGTGTTGAGATTGCTAAGAGAGAACCAGTTGTATGCCAAGCTTAGCAAGTGCAATTTATTTCAAACAAAGGAGCATTACTTGGGACATGTTGTTTCCAGGGAAGGCATAGAAATAGATCCGAAAAAGATAAGGTCCGACATGGAGTGGGAAGATCCTAAGAATGTGGATGAGGTGAGATCATTCATGGGATTGGCAGGTTACTATAGGAGGTTCATTAGGAACTTCTCACACATTGCATATCCTATAACATCCTTGCAGAGGAAAGGTAAGAAGTTTGAATGGACGAAAGAATGCATAGCTAGTTTTGAGCAATTGAAGAAGTTGTTGACCAAAGCTCCAGTCCTCAAGATTGAAGATCTAGATAAAGATTTTGTAATGTGTACATATGCATGTAAAATAAGACTTGGTGGAGTCCTTATGCAAGAGTGACAGGTGGTGTGCTATGGTTCTAGGAAGTTGAATGAGCACGAATAGAAATACATGACTCATGATCTTGATTTGGCAACTATTATTCATGCCTTGAAGATGTCGAGGGATTATCTTCCTGGTAGGAGATTTGTATTGATGAGAATTCACATTGGGTTGAGATACTTTTTTGAGAGTCGAATCTAAATGCCAGGCAAGATATATGGTTGGCTACTCTTAGTGAGTTTGACTTTGAGATCAGATACATTAAGGGAAAGGAGAACTAGGTTGCAAATGCTCATAACAGGAAGGTACAGGTGAATCATATAGCAAATATGAGCTCTTATGGGACATATTTATAGAATAGGATCTTGCAAGTAGGACATTGGGATGACAAGTATATGGAGATTATGCACAGGTTACAACAAAGTATAGATACTTGTCTAGGAACAGGTATATGTACAGGTCTAGGTGATTAGTATACAGACTATCATCTCATGGCAGATTGTTTGGTTAGATTCAGGGATAAGATCTATGTGTCAGATTGCAATGAGCTCAAGAAGCTTATCTTGAGGGAGTTTCACTTCAAGACATACTCAAGTTACACAAGATATAAGAAGACGTTGATGGTGGTGAAGAAGTTCTACTATTTTCCAAATATGAAAAAGGAAGTGATAGAGTTCATGGCTAGATGTTTGGATTGTCAGCAGGTAAAGTCAGAATGTAAGCATCCAGGTGGTCTACTACAACCTATTCCGATTCTGGAATGGAAATGGGAGGTAATTTCCATGGATTTCATTACAAGTATGCCAAGGAAAGTGAGATGACATGATTCTATTATGGTCATGGTCAAAAGGCTGAGTAAGGGAGCTCACTTCATTCCACTGAAGACTACATATTCAGCTAGTGAGTTGGCACATGTTTTCATCATGGAGATTGTCATGGTGTTTTGAAGAAGATTGTGTTGAATAGGGATGCCAAATTCACTTCCAAGATTTGGAAGGAGATATTTGCAGGTTTGGGTATAGAGCTAGCCTTCAATACAACCTATCATACGTAGACAAATGGATAGGCAGAGAGGGTGAACAAGATCTTGGAGGATATGCTGAGGATGTACATGATGCACCAGTAGAGAATATGGGAGGACTATCCTCCATTGCCTGAGTTTGCATACAACAATGGATATCAGGAGTCATTGAGGATGAGTCCTTTTGAAGCATAGTATGGGTGGAGTTGTAATACTCCCATCAACTATAGTGATCCAATGACCAAGGTACTTATTGGACCGGATATGTTGGCAGACATGGAACAGGAAATGCAGGTTATAAATAAGAATCTAAAGGTAGCACAGGATAGATAGAAGAGTTATGTGGACCAGCACAGGGCATTCAAGTAGTTTTAGGTTGGGGAGCATGTGTATTTACTCATCATACCTAATAATATATCTTTGAGGATTGGATCATGTGCCAAGTTGAAACAACGGTATTGTGAGCCTTTTGAGATCCTTGAGAGGATTGGACCAATGGCCTATCAACTTGCACTACCTCCAACAATGATATTCCATGATGTTTTCCATGTTTCATTACTTAAGAGGTATATAAAGGATGTTGATCATGTTATTTATTGGCCTGCATTGCAGGTGGAGCAAGAAGGCGAATTCCATACGGAACCTCATTACATATTACAACGGAAGCAAGTCGTGTTCAGGAACAGATCCATATAGCAAGTTAAAGTGTATTGGAATCACTTTGGGCCCAAATAAGCTACATGGGAGATGGCAAATCATATGTAGGCCATATATCTTTCTTTGTTTTCCAGTGGAGACAAAGCAGTTACAGTATGATGTTTGGTATATGTTCGGCATATGTTTTGCTGATGTTTTGATATATGCGCATATGTATATGGATGCAGATACCGCTATGAGCTAATTTCTAAAGCTCCAATAAGCAGTATGGTTGTTATCTTGTCATGTTGTCATGATGTTTTTCTTTTGAGCAGGTCATTCATTATAAATACTGCAACGAGCTAAGTTATAAAGATCCATGAGAAGTATGTTTTATTTTCAGCATTTTTCCTGAGGTCTTAGTGTGGTTTAACACTAAGGACAGTGTTCCCTAAGGGGGAGGGGTATGTAACATCTCCTAGTTAAAAGTTCATGGAATAACAGTTAATAAAGGAAAAATAAGACCATGGTTAAGGGACACTTATTCCAAGTTGAATGTTGGGAAAATATATCCTATTGGGCATCAATGGATGTGTTTATGGCTAAGGAAAATTTGCAAAGGCAATGGCTAAGGCATTAAAAAGGAAAAAATGTATTTTAGCACATTTATTTCCTAAAATAAAGGAAAAAAGGAGAAAAGGAAGGTGAAAGGTCATAGGTTGCATGTGAGGAGGAAATTGAAGGAAAATAATGGAAAATGAAGAAAATAGAGGCCTCATTAATAGAAAGGCTTTTAAGGATCAGTTTGTAATCTTTTTCTAGTTTATTTTTAGAGCTCTCTCATTATTTTCTCTCTCTCACACTCTTGGACACTTCGAGTTTTCTTGGAGCATTCTAGATTTGGAGCAAGGAAGGGAAAAGAAAGCAAAGGAAGGATAAGGAAAATAAATGAAAGAAAAGAGAGCAAGAAAGGAAGAGAAAGATCAAGTAGATTAAGAAGGAATACTCGCAGGTAACATATTGCATGTGTGATTTCCTAGCTGGTTTTGACATGCATGGATTTTCATGTTGGTATTTGGTTCTCTAGTTGTCAATGTCATGGTCTTGTTGGGTTATTACAATGGTTTTTAGCCTTGCCTTGCATTTTTCCAAATAACCATGGTTTTTAGCCTTGCCTTGCCTTGCATTTGATCTTTGGAATTTCCGGATGGCTTTGAAATAGGGGGCAAAGGTGCTCTCAGGAAAATTCCCGAAGGCCTAGGAATCCCTTGACCGATTTTGGTGGGATACATGATAAAGCCTAAGGGTGCGGTCTCGGTTTAGGGTTTAGTGATCCAGTGTGGATTACGGTAAATCCTCAAATATAAGGAGATAGAAAATTCCTCAAGGATAGTGATGGAATCTGGAGGCATTCTAAGCTCAGTTTCGTTTTGTGATCTCGGTTCCGATTTTGGTGAGATCACAGTTTGGTAAGGATGGAGTTGGTTTAGCCTTTAGACTCCCTTGGTTGTTTTTGGATTGGTCTATCCATGAGATCTCACATTTATGCTTGGAATATGGCACAGGGGTGAATGGCTGAAATAAATATTTGGTTCAACCATGTCTATGGCTGGGTGGTATGTGGAAGTCCTAAACCTGGCTGGCTCTTACCTATGTTTAATAAAAGCTAAGTTCTCTTTATTTTGTACTTGTTATTATGTGGCCTTAATGGTTGTTATCTCATTTTTATTTACATGGTTTAATGCTAGTTATAGGCATGGTTACATGACTGGTTATATTCATGGTTATTTCATGTATTTACTTGTAACTGAAAGGATAATGGATGCAAGACCTAATTAATGTAAAAATAGTTAAAGGAAGAGGGTGTAGATCCTTCTTGTCAAGTCTCATATGAGTTATCAATAATTTATGCTCTGTATTGTATTCATGTCCTATAGATTACATTGATGCCAGGTATTTAACAAAATGTCAATCTCTATTGGGGATAGTCAGGCCTAGTCCTAGAGCTAGCTTTTGGATTGCAAGTCTTGTTGTCATGTAAATTATGGATTCTGAAAGCTATAGAGGTTTCTGGGAAGTGACCTAGATTATGGGCTTGAAAAGTGGCATAAATCCTGGAGTTGCAGACACAACATTTGGGAAAAAATTCCCCGAATGCTCCTTTTCCCTTGTTGTGGGAGCTTCTAAAGCCTCCCAGACACACCCCTATCCATATCAAGGGAGCGTCCAAAGTTATGATGCACTAAAACTCAATGGGACCCAGGGAATTATCATGGGGATGGCTGGGAAGGCTTTTTGGAGTCTTGTAGTAGGTATAAAAGGTTTTTTTTATGGGTTTCCATCGATTCCATTTCCTTAAGGTCACCTAGGAGGTCGAGTCTTGTCATAGTAACACCTTTGTAATAACCTTGGTGAAAATTTCATGTAATAAAGGCCAATAAAGGAAAAAATAATAACCATAGTTGATGGGACACTTAATGCAAGCTGAATGTTTAGCAGAACATACTAGTGGGTGTTCATTTGGTTTATTATGGCTAAGGAAATTGGTAAAGGCAATGGCCAAGGCTTTGGGAAGGAAAAATGGCATTTTTGGCACATTTATTTATCAGAATAATGGAAATTTGGAGAAAAGGAAGGTGAAAGGTCACAGATTTCATGTGAGGAGGAAAATGAAGGAAAATAACGGAAAATGAAAAAAATAGAGGCCTAATTGATAAAAAAGGCTTATGAGGATCAGTTGGAATTTTTTGTCAGTTCAGTTTTGGAGCTCTCTCATTATTTCCTCTCTCTCTCTCTCTCACTATTGGACACTTGGAGTTTTCTTGGAGAATTCTTTCATTGGATCAAGAAAGGAAAATAAGGCAAGAGGAAGGAAGGAGCAAGCAAGGAAGAGTGGTATCAAGCAGCTATAACAATATTCTTTGTAGGTGTGACAATATTTTCAGCCTAGCCTTGAAATTTTCAAATATCCATGGTGTGATGGGGTTCTCATGTTTTGGTTGAGCTGGGTTGTAGGATGTATTCAAAGCTGAGTTAGGTGGATCTTTGAATGATAGAGCACATGGCCTAGTAACCCCTAAAATAGACTATGGGTTGTGATAAAGCTAGATTTTGTGTTGCCTCGGTGGGCCTGGGAATCCTTTTCGGTGAATGGATGGATATACGGTAAAGCCAAGATATGTTTTCCCTTGATTAGGCCTAGGAATCCTTGTCGATGAATGGGGATATATGGTAAATCATAGAGGGTGGTGTCTTGGTTTAGGGACTAGTGATCCCTGGATCAGACTACGGATTGTGGTAGAGCCCGAGAGACTAGGAGACACGAAAATTCCTCACTATGTAGGTAGATAAATCCGGTGACATCCATGTTTGGCTAGCCTAGTGATCAGGTGGAGATCATGGTAAAGCATGTTATTACATGTTTATTGTGTTGTCCTAGTGATCCGGGATTGATTATGGCAAAGCCTGGTTTATATTGATGAGGGTGAGGTGGTTTAGCCTCGGGGTGCCCTAGCTAATTCTTTTGGTTTGAGTCCCACATTCATGCTTGGAATATGGCATGGGGGTGAATAGCTAAAGAGATATTTGGTTCAACCATTCTATGGTTGGGTGGAATGTGGTAGTCCCATCCCAAGTTTGGATTTTGCATCATCAATATAGGGTTATTTGTCTGTGTAATTCTATAAGTATTATACTAGTTTATATGTGGATCATATGGTTGTGATTTCCTTGGTATTTATGCTGCTATTATGTTGGTTATGTATATGTTTTATGACAGTGGATATGTATGGCTCTCATCCTGTTTTTACTTATAAATGAATGAACAATGTATTTATGACCTAACAGACGATAATGTAGAAAATGATATAAATGAACAATGCTTCATAGCGATTCTTAGATAAGTATGAGACCCCTATGCTTAAATCTATTGTTTACACCTGTAGATTGCATATTTGTGATATTTTTGACGAAATTCTTATCATGCCTAGTAGGGGTCCGGTTAAGGGCTTGTTCAGGTATTTGCAATTGCATTATTGTTTTCTTGTTATATTTATGTTCTGAAGGTGTCATTCAGTTATGGGAAGTGACCTAGGCTCTGGGCCTGAAAAAGTGGCTCAAATCCCAGGGATGTTATCATAACATTGGGAAAAATAGTCCCTAGATGCTAGCATGCCTTGTATTGAGAGCATCCAGAGCCTTCTCAACACTATCAGGTCCATATCATGGGAGCGTCTGGGGGTCAAGTTGTATAAAACCTCAGTGGGAACCAAGGGCTAGCTACCTAAGTGGTTGGGATGGTTCCAAGGAGTCTTGCAGCTAATGTGTAAGGTTTGTATGTTATGTTTCTGTCAATTCCACTTCCTTAATGTTAAATAGAAGGTTGAATCCAATCATAGTAGTCACTTGACATATGTTTACCCCAGCTGGCCGATTACTTGGGTAGACGTGGGAGGAGGGTGTTATAAAGAGGTATCAGACCATGGTTCACCTCTCAGACTGGATGGGATGTGTGTTGGTCATGATTTCATGTCGTTTTCATGTGTGTTCATCATTCTTGTGATATATGTTCTTGTTTCATATGCATGGAGTCGATCATGGTTGTAGTGATGTCGTCATGTGAAATAGAATGTTGTTGTTGTAAAGTGTGTCGTCATGAGTGTATGATTTTCTACATATTGTTTATGCTTGCATATTGTCAGTGTACATTGGTATGGTTGAGTTGTCATGCATGAGGTCATGTTACATGTCATTGATATGGTCATGCATTGATGACTGGACTCTAGCTAGATTAATGGTTACACAGTTATGTGCTTATATATTATATGTACATATGTTGTCATGATTATGTTATACATGTAGTACGTTGATTAGTTGATCTTTCAAATTAGATATCCTCCCCGAATGTTTCTAAGGTACATTGGTTTTTTGTGATTTGGTTAAGCTGACATGGTATGCTTTGCAAGAAAGAGATCAAATCACTGGCAAGATGGTAGACTATAGAGATTCTCCCTATGAATTAGATGAGCAACGTGGTGTTGGACAATCATCTGGTTTGGCAGACACATTGAGAATCTTGAAGGAAGAAATAAGGAGTTGTAAGGCAGATAATGACAAAATCATGTAGACACAAGAGAAGAAAGCAAAGGTTAATGCAATACTCCTTCAAAGTTTGTCAGAATTGTAGCGACAAGGGCCACTTCAAATAAACCATCAACAAGAGGAAAAAACTAATGGGGAATATGGTAGTAGGTCTCATGGTTTTCACATTTCAGATAGAGATGACATTGTTAGATATGGAAGATTGTTGGATACTTCGGATAATAGAGGTGATGGATAGAGGTACTATTCTAGTTTTGGTTCTCATAGGCATCATCATAGTCATCCTTATCATCCTTTCAGGAGGAGTGATAGGGGATACTTGCTAGACAAGTTTAAGAAATAAAAGCCACCTACTTTTGATGGAGACTTGAAGAGACTAGAAGATGTAGAGGCTTGGATGCTTGCGATGAACAAGTTCTTTGAGTTGCATGAGTACACAGAAAACATGAAGGCCAGAATTGTTATCTTCAGATTGAAAGGTAAAGCAGATATCTAGTGGGAAGATGTGAAGCGGGCTAGAGACATCAGGATCGAGGACTTGAGTTGGCATGAGTTCAAAAGGCTTTTCAGGAAGAAGTATTTTTCAAAAAGGTACTACAATAGTAAGGCCAAAGAATTATATGAGCTAAAGATGGGATCAATGACAGATGAAGAGTAAACAAATAAGTTCTTGGAGTTATTGAGGTATGTATTGTATCTTAAAGATAAGAAGGCTAAATTTCAGCAATTTGTTAGTGGATTGCCAATAGCACTTAGAGATCAGTTTGAATATGATGAGTCTCGATCACTTGAGGAATTTATTGGGAAATTGAAGCATTGTTATGAACAATCAAGCATAAGAATGAATCTCAGCAAGGATGGAAAGGAAAAGACAAAGGTAGAGGTAAATGGTAGATGAAAAGAGAAAGACCTCAGAATGCAGACAAGAAAGAAAATGTGGCACCAGAAAAGAGGTTCAATGCATCTAGATAGGGACATGGGCCACAACAACACCATAGAGGTGGGGGTACTAGTCGGTTGGAGTTTTGGACATGCGGTAAGGAGCACCTTAAGAGAGATTTTCTAGAGAATCAGGGTGGTAGGCATCAGATATATAGTGAAGAGGAGGCATAGACTAATGGGTATGTTGGTAAGAGCATTCCTCGTATTTATACACCACTGGATAACAAACAGGTAGACCATTAGAGATCTATCATTGATATGGACAGTAAGCTTTGTGAGAAATTTATTTCTAATCTAAAACTTTTGTGATCCATAATGTAGATATCAATCTTTCGGATTAATCACATCATTAGTATTTGGTTGATGTTTTGAACCAACTAATGTGGTTCATCCTCAAGACAATTTGAGAAATCAACTGATATGAAGGAATAAATAGCATGGATGCATCATTGCCGAGAGTTAGTCGTTGATTAATTTGTTACTAAGGAAAAAGTTTGTTTGATATTTAGTTAGAAACTAGCTGAATGTAATAATTAAATATTTTATTTCGATATTATAAATTAATTATTTAATGATATTAATTAATATAATAATATTATCTAAAATAATTAATTTGTATAATACTATTTGTGAGGAGTTGACTTATTCCTATTAAATAAAATATAATATATTGTGAGGGAAAATATTATCAATTTCTATAATAAGAATATTTATTAATACTATCACTTTAAATATGACCATTATTTGTTAGAGGATAGCATTTCTCCCCTGAATAGGAGGATAGCAAGGAATAATTATAAAGGTTTATTAGAAAAATATTAAAATTCAAGTTGAATTATTAAGTGCAAACAAATTTTAGTTTGTTAGCCATTTTTCTCAGAAATATACTTACCAAGCTAAACATATGAAGTTAAAGAAAATTAATAAGGATACAAGGGGATAAAACTAGAAGAAGATAAACGAGAATAAAAAAGAATAAAGAGGAGAGAGGAGAGGAGAGGGAGGAAGAGCCATGAAGAGAGAGACGGAATCCAGCTCTTACTCAATTTCCAACCATCATCCCTATTAAGGTTTCTGGAATGCCTTTCAATCTCAAACGCTTCCCTGAGTTTCTTGTTCTTCAATGCAGACATAGTGTCCAAAATTGTTTTACTGAGTGATTTTCGATTATAATGATAGAAATCATAGGCCAATTCTCTGATCATTTGATCAAAAGAGTGAATAGATGTTGTGGGCACACACCATTGCAGTGCGTGTTCTCAAAACGTGAATGCAAACAACGAGCAGTCAATATGATCCTCATGGATTTCATTTCTTTCACAGAAACCCATGAAGGCAACACTGTGTCTAAGCAAGGCTACTCTGCCATCACCATGATACAAGTTACCTAAAACGTCATTGAAGACATCCTCCTACACTTCAAAATCATGTCCGTGAGACAAACATGTCAGAGGTTGGATTGTAATGTAAGTCATGAAAGATGTGCAGAGATTTAAATAGACTTTGAGGACTCAACTTGTCATCTGGCCTCCTTCTAACACTAGAAATGTTGACGATGATGGACTCACCAACATGTTAGGGGATCTGCCCGGTCAGAAGTCCCAACTAGACCTCAGACCCTTTAGAGTAGGATTCCTAGCAGTGGGTAGTAAAGTTATGCCTTGACTGCGATAGCACGCAGAGGTAAGTGTGATAGCTTTATCAGAATCAAGTGTGAGACCTTGTAGCGAGTCAAGTGAGATGCATGGGGTTTCTATGACATGGAGGGGGAAAAGGAAGTGTGTCCCTTAGAAGCCTGTAATAGTATGCAACCTCAAAGGAAAACACAAGATGAATGACATCACATGCTGGAAACCATAATAGTCCACAATCAAAAGTGACGAGTTAAACCAACAACATGACTTCAACAAGATTCATAAAATCGTATACAAAATAGTTCATACACAAATGCATAAGTTAAACAACATATATTGCTAAAGTAGCCAGAATAGTCGAACTACAATAACAACATATGCATGAAGACGTATTGGATTTGTTATATATACAAAGTGAAAGTTTGATCCATACATACACCATTGATAGCCACTATCCCCAATAGTGGAACATTACAGTCAACACTGCCTACTCCTCCAAAGAGATGTACTCACTCTACACTGTGGAGAAGCCAAGGCTCATCACAATACTCTCTAAGCCTTCTCTCAGCAATTCCTAGCCAAAATCTTGGCTCCCAAAATCCCATTCTATGAGTTATGAGGTTCTATATATAACAAAGGGTGGGGTGACCCTTGAAATTCCCCTTTGTGACTCTTGGACTACCCTCATGACTCTTCAACTTTATTACATATAACTCTTTACATTACATATGATTGTTTACATTCCACTAATGACACTTGGAATTTCACATTACATTACATTTGATTACAACAGATACGGCTCATACTAGTGAGGAGGCCAAGACAACTCATAACACAACTCGACATGACACTATTGACATGTATTGGCTTATTGTGGTGTCCATGTCAAGTTGTTGTGCTGCTAAGTGATGGATGTGTCCTTAGATGTACTTTGTCTTCACCTCTGCATAGCTTGGTGCTATTGGGTCTTCAATGGTCTTGGTCTTTGCAAGATGGTCCTATGCATGTGTTTCTTTCGCTTGCTTCTTGATGTGCTTCATTCGTTCATCCAGTTGCAAGTACGTCTTCTAGCATGTGCGCTCCTTCTTCATCATGTTCATCGTCACGCCATGATTCATTAATGTGCATGTTCTTGGAATTCACTCATGATGGGATGACATCAAATCCAAAGCCTCTTAGTCCACCATCATGCATTTATTTCCATGTTCGAGTCCAGGTGACCAGGAGGTAGAACATGACACTAAAACTGCACAGATCATAGCTCAGGTCGGGATGAGGAATTCTGGAGTTTGGCCTGCACTGTCGTGAAAAATTACGTAGTGATCATTGGGAGCCAAAATCAAGCAGTTATATTCACCAGTGTCGGCTGCAAGACAAGAACTTGAAAGGGATAGGTTCTGTGCATTTTCAACAACGAGGACAAAGTGGGGCTGTAGAGGCACTATTGGGTAGTTTTGTGCAGTTTCCAAGGGGAAGACAAAGCATAGTTGATGAGCATTTCTACGCAATTTCTGAAGGGAAGACTGAACAAGCCCGTAGAGGGATTGTTGTTTAGTTCTACACATTTCCTGGGAGGCAGACATGTTTCTCACTTCAGGGATTGCGCAGTGCAATTGATCTGAAGTACCTCTTCAAGCATTGCACAGTTTTGGGTAGCAGAGCAGGATCAATAGGGGCAGAAACTATGCAGTGTATCTCAATCAGGGTCTGACTGAAGGTGGTTGTCTAGTCGAACATATTTTTAGGAAAATGGTTGTGTCAAAAGCAAGTGAATTTGTGCAGACTGACAACATGAGCATACACTTAGCATATTTTGACGATAAGACAACACAGACCAATAAGACAAAACATGTGCTAAGTGAGATTGTCTTAAAGCTAAGAGCGACAAGTTCAACACTTAAGATAAACCTTTGGATGAACGTGAGGACACTTCTACGACAGTGATTAAAACTTTGTCTGTGATTAGAATTGATGTTCAAAGAGCTAAGACAACCCAAACACACAAAGACAAACCTTCGAAATCACTAGAACCAAATCGCAACACGACTCAACAATCAACATGTCAAAAGACGACAACTGGTCCAACAAGAGAAAAATAAGCAAGACATGTAGGGGAAACACATCGAATGACTTGTAGTGCTTGCAAACATGCATGTTATTGAAGAAAAAATGATATGGCGTTGATCAACAGTACTTCAAGCTACATTAAGAGATGCACTTCAAAAATATGTACTTTACTTACCATACTTACCCTCTAGATGGTTATGCATCTGTCGGAGTTTGCATGCAGTCTTGATCTCTTATCATAACTTGGTTCCTTGTTCTTTCTCATCAACTCCTTGAGAGTCATCTCGCATGTCATATTTCCTTATGATCACTGAGAGATACATCTGTGTAGTTTCATCGAGTAGTGACTGTTGTCGGGATGAGGTCCAGGGAGGACACCTCTGCACAATTTTTGAATGCAAGGAAGTCTAGACATCTAGGACAACACTGCGCAGTTTTGAGAGGCAAGAAACTGTTGTGGGATGGGTCTCGGGAGGACACATCTGCACAGTTTCAGGTTGCAAGACAGACTGGGCAGTTGGAGGACAACACTACACACATTCTGAAGACAATGGGTTCCAGATGGAGGAAGGACATTGGAAGAAACCACTACATAGTTTTGGATGCCAAGGGAGGCTGGGGTCTCTACGTATTGTGTAGTTCCAGTAGGCAAGGGAAAAAGCTTGAGGGTTGTAGAAGCGAAGTGTGTAGTTTCGGAAAGCTGGATGAGACTGGGTTACTCGGGAAACTGGCTAAGTATGAGATCAGTGAAACTGATGTGAACAATGATAGAACTTGACTATGATCACACACTTGAACACTTAGCAATACAACATAGACCATCTAGAACATATAAAACACTCTGCTTGATTCAAAAGCCTTCGCGACAAGAGTGTGTGAAGTGAGTGTGAAATGTGTTTATGTAATGGGAACAACTCATATGAACAAAGGTTTCCCCTTGAAGCATAACAAGCTTCCCTTTGGACGATAAACGTTAATCCCCATGCCCAAGGATGACACATGTTGCGTAAAGATGAGAACATGAACAACTCTTAAGATCAAGGAGGGTGCTCGAGATCATTAGTTTACCAATAAGTGGCCAAGGAATGATCAATCACAATATCCACGGTAGGCTTCAAAATTTGCATGCAAGCCAAACTTTTGGAGGGTGGTTCTAGCCGCTACAATAGGTGGTAGTGAGACAAATGGAAGAAGCACTATCAGAGAATGCTTTAGTTTCGGATCTGCCATGATCTCATGGATGATTAGTAAGAAGGATCATGTTTCTTTGAGTAGTGTTGAAGCAGAGTACTTGGCTGCATGTGAAGTAGGAAAAGAGGATGTATGGTTGAGGAAGCTTCTGAAAGATTTGTTCAAGAAGCCTCTGGATCCTACTGTGATTAATTGTGATAATCAAAGTTGTATCAAGATGTCAAGATATCCCGTTTTTCATTCCAGGACGAAGCATATCAACAAGAAGTTCCATTATATTAGGAACTTGGTGCATGATGGGATCGTGAAGCTACAGTATGTCTCGAAAAATGATCAGGTAGTTGATATACTAACAAATTCTTTTCCTAATAAGAAGTTTGAACATATTATAAGCATGCTTGGTTTAGTTAATATTGTTGATTTCGTTGGTGATGATAAAATTTTGGAAGAGATTTGTTGAGGCCTTGTGTGTGAGACACATTTCCTGGTAGGACATCTGGCCGACACTATGTGTTGATGTCTAGTTCCTGAAGTAGGGACAATGGCATTGTTCATGGAGCTATGACCTAGGATACACACCTAGATCCTTGGGTTGATGGTTAGCATGTAATCTTGATGGTACTTAGAGAGGTTGAAAGCTTTAGTCCATCTTAGTCCCACCTGGATAGATTTCTTTGGTCAGGAATCTAGTTTGTGGCATTTTAGTGCCTAAACTATTGAGAGACATTGGATAGATTGCCCTGGTCAGGAATCTACTCCATGGCATTGTGGTGCGTAAAATATTCATATTTCGTATAGTTTGAGATCTTCCATATGAATACCTCCCTAGTTAAGAGAGAGTGTTGAAAATTAACTATGTTCGATCTTCATAAAAAGTATTTGTCAAAGAATTTATATTATTTTTACAATGACTTATTAAAGCATGGGTTTCATGCTTGGGTCATCATTTTATTAGTCAAAGTCTCCATTGTGGACTCCTAGGATTAATAAAGAGTCATTAGAGTCAATGTATATTTTATGAGACTCTTCTTGGGCTTTCAAACAATGTAAAAATAATTATTTTTTAGTCAAAAATGAATTATGTAACCTCCACACCAAGTCGGCCTCAACAAGATCGAGTCAGCCTCAAGGAAGGCTATTAGACCTCATTGGAAGGTTATATATACAAGGTAGTTCAACTTCATTTGGAGCATCTCCCTCTCACACATAGTATGATATTTGAAAGTCGAAAATGGAAGCTCGAAAAAGTGTGAAGTTGAAGGAATAGTATAAAAGGAGTGCGAGTTTGGTCAAGGAGGAAGCAAAGAAGAAAATAGAAGTTTTGGTGTGTGTGTCTCTCTCTCGTGTGGGCTGGTTTAGGAGATAGAAGTCTCCTAGTCAAGGTCAAAGTTGTTGTTGATGTTGGAACCTTCCAAGTTGAAGTTGCTAGGGTCGAAGTGCTGTTGTTGCTAGGTCGAAGTTTAGATCAAATAAGGAGAGGTTGGCTTGGTGTGGAGGAGGTCTTTTCTAGGTTGAAGAGCCTCAATGAAAACTATTGAAGGAAGAGGTTTTTGACTAGGTTTTCCCCCATATAGGGGTTTTTCCCTAGAAAAGTTCCTACATCTTGTGTCTTGTGTTTTTATGATCTTCATGCACACATAATTTGGTAATTTCTTGATGCAAGATAATATAACAAATAAGTAAAAGAAGCCAACATAATTCATAATTAATTATCAAGAAAGAGAAATCTAACTCTAACCCTACTAGAATTGATTTATCAAAAGTAAGAACATTAGGTTCTTATAGGTTTATAAATTTTTCTCTGTTAAGACTAGAATATTTCCATTTATTTTATTATGTTGTAATTTTTGAGCAACAACAAAGAATTAATATCGTTCTAAGTCCAACGAAACTCAGGAGGTCTTATTTATTTTCATAGAATGAACTACTATATGTTGCAAGTTATGGTGCTAGAGTTTAAGATCTCTACATATTTCCAAGAACCAGATGAATTCATGTACTATAAGGGTTTTTATAGGACTTGGAATTTATATTTTTGTATGGATTAAATTTAGCACAACTCTTGAAAATAATCTAAAAGGTCCCGTGCAAATATTTTTTGGGTGAGGGGGAATAGTTATGTTTTTATTCCCTCAGTATAGTATTCAAAAACTTAATCAAACTTATGTGTGAAATGTTAGGGAGAAGTTAACCTTGATTAGGAGTTTAAAACATGACTAGGTCATTGGACTGGTTTTAAATGGAGGTTCCTCTTTGTAGTGATATGACTAAACTGGAGCATGAAATGCAAAAAAGAAAGAGGGATAACAAACATTCCTCATACTAACAAGCAAGAAACAATTCACAAACAATTTCTCAAACAAAACTTATTGTTACTCTCTCGTGTGTCGACCTCTGCTCATCTAGCTACATGCCCATTAAGCTGTCACTGCTTCAAAATTAGACTTCAATAGAGGTGTAGGGGTGTCGAGCAAGTTGGACGTTGAAAAGGGGGATGAGAAATGGCTCTAAACATGGGAAGCTCTGCTGAAATTCCCTCTGTTTGTAATTGTAAGCTTTAATTCATGTGGCAGGTGGCAGGAAAACATTGTCTCATACTCAACATGAGAAAAATGGAGCTATAGATAGAGACATAGATGGAGATGTATAGGGCCCATGGCAAGTCAACCGAGGGTAGCCGGAGGATGGTCATCGACAAGGGGAGGGATCGAAAAACAAAGTTAAAATTGTTGACTCGTTAGACTATGCCTATGTTTTTTACTTCTCAATATAAAAGATATATATTTAAAAATATACTAATAAAAAAAAAAATGAAGAGATGCCAATCATATATAAAAATATTTAAATTTCAATTATGTATATTTAAACACTTTATTAGTGTTTCTCAAACAAAGGAGATTCCACACACACACACACACACACACACACACACATATATATATATATATAGCTAGCCTAAATTCATATTAACCCTTGATTTATCAATTGTCAAGAGGAATCAAATCTTTCAAGGTGCACTTCAAATTTTAGTTATTCTATAAACTTGATAAATACAAATTTAACATAGATCTATGCTAATCATAAATCTTTACATTTTCAAAAAACCAAAAGATCAAATAAAAAATTTCCTCAATGATAAGTGAATGGTTTGAGTTTCACCTTGGTAGTCATGAAGATGTAATTTGGTTACTGGGGCTCTTTATTTCAACTACGTAGATGGCCCAGCATTTGAACTATTAATATCCATCTAATGTCAAATCTATACAATAGTATCAATAACCTTCCTTACAACCATCCCCTTCAATCAATCGTTGCTCCACTTAGGCTTATATTATACACATACTGATTCAATGTGGCATAAAATTGACAGTGTTAATCTCCCTATTGTATCTTATTTAGGCCCTTTGCAAGAGACTAGTAGATAGAATCACATAGATTTTGAGTTTTTCTCTGACTCTAAAATTGACACTTAACAAGGAACCAAGGAATAAATGAATGATTTTTAGTAGGCAATTCCTATAGACATACAAAAGTAGGAGAAATGGAAGCATATAGCAAGGCACCTCTAGAAGCACTAGTGTTAGTGTTAGTATGTTATTAGGCGGTGTTTATAGACGTGCAGAAGAGGGAGCATCTAGTAGCGACATTGCCAGAAGAATTGTTAGTATGTTATTAGGCAGTGTTTATAAACATTCATAAGTAGGAGAAACAAGAGCATCTAGCAAGGCATAGCCAGAAGCACCAGTGTTATTAGATGTGCCTCTATCAATTTTGAAATTAAAAAAAAAAAATAAACTTAATTATTTTATTAAAAAATTATTTTATAAATTTTATTTTCTTAAAATATTATATAAACTAAACTAATAAATAAATATTGAATGGGTAGATGCTATGAATATTTCTACTATAACTTGGACATGGAGTATGCCCTAAAACTTCTTTTGCATGGCTAAGAGCTCGTCTTCCTTGGACTTAAGGAAACACATTAATGGCTTAAGATCCAGAGACATTTGAGTCAAAGTTTTCCCCCTTAAAGACCATTAACGGGTAGTTCCAAGTTGTGTGGTTTTCCAAGAATAATGGTGATGATTAAGTTTGCATCAACTGATAGCAACAAGTGATGGTTGTCCCCACCACTTGTTTAACAACTGAATTATGATGGGTTTATTCACTATGTAAGAAATCTTTCTACTGTAACTTTCTATCTTTTGAAATCATCTTTTATTATTATTTAAATTGTATTTTTGAATCCTCAGAAATATAGAGTACTCAGATTGTGTAAATAATAAAATTCAACCCTAAAACTTACTATTCCAAAAAATCCCTACAAAATTTCAAATAAAATCATTAAAAAATTATGAAATAAATAAAAACTATCTATATGACATCAAAAGAACATTATTAAGTAATAAATCTATCATTTAATAAGAAGCTCATGGATTCAAATATTACCATACAAATATGGGCCCATAAAGGTCAACGATTTCTTTTTTATGTCAACTGTGACATGAAAGTTAAATTTTTGAAGTCTTAATATCAAATAATTCAAATTTAAAACATTCCAAAATAATCAGCAACTTTATTATGAGCGATATAAATCAGGAAGGTAAGTTTTTGATGTGTTATACAATGTCCAAAATTAATAATGTTATGAATCGAGATTCCAAACCTTTCAAAATGTTTAAATAAAATTGGTCAAAAATAGATACTTATGTACCACATGATATGTGAAAGTGCATAATGAATGCTACTGAATTAAGAAATTTCTCAACAGCTTCATCTTCAATATTTCCCTATTTTTGAAGGAAATTTCATTGTTCTCGTCCTATTATACGAATCCACATTGTTAATTCTCACCCAAATGCATCATTGGTTTAACAAAAAAATTTTCTACTTAATTATAGATTTATATTAAAATATAATTATTATATATATATATATATAATATATATTATATATATTCTTTTCCATGGGATATTTTCACAAGCAGATCTATCTAAAAGAATCACTTCTTGTCAGTTCAACCACAAAGCCTAACTTCGAGAGTGTCAATACCTCTCAATAACAAATACAATTAAATGATGGTGACACAACCAACTGAGCTAACCCTAAGGGTTTATGTTTAAAACCAACCAAAATCCTTCTTAACCACAGATCTATTAAGCGTTGAGAGGGATCAAATCTCTCAAGGTGTAAATCTCTTTTTTGAGTGAAAAACTTGAGGAAAGGTTTGCACCTCGAGAGATTTGATCCCTCTCGGCGCTTGAGGTGTAAACCTATTTTTTGAGTGAAAAACTTGAGGAAAGGTTTGCACCTCGAGAGATTTGATCTCTCTTGGCGCTTGTAGAGATGGGGTTAAAATGGTTCTATGTTGGTTTCAGTTTTGTGCAACCATAAAAAATTTGTTGAACATCTAATTATTCTGTCATTTTAAACATGATAATTATGTCTAATATTAATTTGGTCATTTAAATTTTAAATTTTCTCTCGTTAAGATTATAGAGACTATTGATAAGTTGAATGATGAAATAAAAATTTTGAAAGCAAAGTGAAAATGTCACAATGTTGAATCATAGAAAACATAAATAATAAGAATGTAATCAATTACAAATAGTCTTCATTGTTATCAAACTCAAACTATTTTCTTCTATTATTCTTATTGTCACACCTCTCAATTTTTCCATATCTTCATATGGGGCATAAGAAAATGGCGGTTGAAATCATAGGCCATCCAAATCTTTAACTCGAGCTATTGTAGTAAATGCCATTCCTTCTTTCTTTCTCTCCAACATTAATATTATCTTTTTCCAATTTAATCCTTATGACTTAAGAAGTATTAAACCCCAAGTAAGTTTCAATGATAGTTGTTTTCTATTACTTTGTTTCAATGCAAAGTGACTAACAATGTTCAATGATTGAAAATAAGAATAATGAGAATGTAGTCAATTTTAAATAATTTACAATTTTAAGAAGCAAACATTTCATGTAAGTGAACATTTTATTTAAGATGACAATTCAAGTATTTTATTTATCGTTAAATTATTGTAACACATAAATCAATGCACGTCATCAATAAAAAAAAATTGTGCTTACATTGAAACCAATGCATTGAGTGCAAGTAATCAAATAGGATTAGAAATTAATATCCACGCTGAGATCAATGCATCCAGTGCAAACAATAAAATAGGACTAGAAATCAACATATACACTGAAATCAATGCATGTGCAAGAAATCATATAAAATCAACAACTATAATAAAATCAATGAATCGAGACTTGTAATCAATCAAATAATATTAGGAATAAATATCTACATTGAAATCAATGCATCTATTTCAGTGAATAACATTGTATGTCACCCTCTTTGTTTCACCAATTTCTCTCTCTCTCTCTCTCTCTCTCTCTCTCTCTATGTCTCTCTCTTCTTCCCTCTCTCTCTATCTGCCTCTCCCTCCCTCTCTATGTCTCTCTCTTCTTCCCTCTCTCCCTACCATCTATACCTTTTCCTCCTTCCATCTCCCCTTTGTTTCTCTATCTCACCCCCACAAACACATATGTTCTATCTATTCATATCTATATATCTCTTCCTCACTCCCGCTATGTCTCTCTCTCTCCCCACTCTATCTATATGCCTACTGTTAGGATATTCTGACACATAGGAATAGTTAAGTTCAACTTGGTCTAGTATAGAGTTAGGTATAGAGTTAGGTAAAGTGTGTTTCTTTACCGTTGTACATTTTGTAACTTACAATCCGACGGTCACGATATGTGGTGATCCGACGGTCACGATATGTGGTGATCCGACGGTTCATTCTCTCCTCGGTATTACCGACACTTGATCCGTGGCTTGACACCCGATTGGTCCATGAATTCTATTTAAAGCGCATGGAGGGTCATTTGTAGGTTAACCGTGCATGAGAGAAGCTTATGTAAATTTTCATTCTTTTATTAATAAATTGCCTGTAGTAGCCACGTTGGCGCAGGCCGTGGACTGTTTCCCTCTCTGAGGGTTTTAACCACGTCAAAATACTGGTGTATTGATCTGTGATCTGTTTGTGAGCGGTGTCCTTTTGGTGTTCTGTCTGAGGAACTTACCCTGTAAATTTCCTACATGGTATCAGAGCTATTTGAGGGCCGCGTCCGTTGGTGATCCAAATCTGAAGCCGGTAGAACTGCATGCGGCTGTCGTTTCCTAGATTTACTGTTTCTGACTGCTTTCGGGCCGAGAGGACTGCTCTGTTGTGTTCGGAGCATCTGTTCCAATGAGGAACCCCTT